>JAGFNQ010001596.1:143667-160519 GCA_024364735.1 Boesenbergia rotunda
TAATACTTTGCCAAGCTGTTTCTCTACTTCATTTTCTGAACTCTTTGAATTTCTCAAAGGCTTCAGATTTGTGTTTCATCAAGAACACATACCCGAATCGTGAGTGATCATCGATAAAGGTGATGAAGTAGCTATAGCCTCCTTGTGCAAGAGTTGACATTGGTCCACATACATCAGTATGTATTAGACCAAGCAATTCTCCCACTAGATTACCTTTTCCGGAAAAGGGTATTTGGTCATCTTGCCTTTTAAGCATGATTCGCATGTATCAAATGAATCGGGTTCAAATGATTCCAAAATTCCACATCGGTGCAATTCGGTCATGCGTTTCTTGCTTAATGGCCAAGACGACAATGCCAAGTGTAGGAGTCTATTCGATTATCTATTCGAGCACGTTTGTTGCTAACTTCGATATTGAAAATGTCACTGGATAAATCTAACGTGTAGATACCATTGCATAAAGTTCCATTCCCATAAAGAACGCCATTTAAAGTTATGTAACAACATTTGTTACTAAAAGTTAAATGATAACCCTTTTCATTCAAACATGAAATAGATATAATGTTCTTTATTAACGAAGGAACAAAATAACAATTATCCAATTCTAAGACACGTCCTGTAGGGAGCTTTAGCAAATATGTTCCGATGGCAACAGCAGCAATCTTTGCTCCGTTTCCAACTCGCAAATTCGCTTCTCCCTTGACGAGTCTTCTTCTATTCCTTAGCCCTTGTATGTCATTACATATATGTGAGCTACACCCAGTATCAAGTACCCATGTGTTTGAGGAAATAGAGTGACATTCAATAACGAAGATACTTGAAGAGGATGAGGCATCGGATGCCTTATTCTTCAAGGACTCAAGATAAATCTTGCAGTTTCTTCGCAAGTGACCTTCCTTGCCACAATGATGGCAAGTGCCTTTTAGGGTATTTTCAGTCTTTTTGGCCTTTTTCTTCTTTCCCTTATTCTGTTCTTTGGCCTTCCTCTTAGAACCTTTCTTCGAGGAACCAACTAACAGCACTGTCTTCTGTTCCTGCTTCACAGAAGGCTCTACAGTCTTCAGCAGGTTGAGCAACTCAGGAAACTGGTCTGGAGTTGCATTTTCAGGAGGACGGTTGGGAAGTTGATCTTCAAGGACATAAGCAAGCTTCTCAGCCTTGAGGACTATCCTCAGGTTTCGAAGCCAGTCCATGAAGTTTGGCCCAGTCAGTTTATTGGTGTCCAAAATGGAACGCAAGTTTAGGGAAGACATGATCGAGTGATTATCCTAGAAATACAAATTGAGCTTATGTGAGAAGAATGATTAAAGAATGTATCATCATACATATATTAAATCCTATTTATTTTACGAATTGAGTCACCCTTATTATCAATTCGGGAGATCGTAGGAACATCTCCAAATAGGTTGATATCCAACCATAGATAAGAACAACCATGGCTGTGGCCATCAAGTTTTCTTAGCTATGAAGGTAGGTAATTATACCGATTACACATCACATATATGTAACTATCACTTTATGCTATCAACTAATTGAATGTTTGCATAAATCATTGGGTCGTTAACTCATTAACAAGTATGCAACTTTATACATAGCACCCAACTGCACCTCTCTTTGCATCGACCTTGGCTGTGGCACAACAAATCGATGCTCCAAGCTTAAGGCTGACCCATTAATCAAGAAATAGTTTTAATATGGTTGGAGCTCATTCAATCGTTTAGTCAGGCTTGGATGTGTCCAACAACCAAAACTAAGGATTGACCTCTGACTCCAACTATATTATTCATAAACTAATTCCATGGTTTGAACATGTTGAGGTTCAAGTCGGGCATGGATGTGTCCATCAACCCAAACGAGAAACAAAACTCCGATTCTAACCATATTAATGGAAGGTGTTGGCCTTAATATTTTGTAAGGGGTTTTGGGTCTCATCCTTTCTTTTCTAAGCACATTCATGACATAGAATTATGTCATGACTAACGATTTCCTTAATAAAGTATGTATGTGACTTAAGTTATCAAGTCTCATTAATTGAATTAGGAACCGGATTTCCTAATTCCAATTTCATACTTAATTAAAGGAATTGTTTTGGGAAACAATTTCCTAAATTGTCATAATTAATTTCGGAAATAATATGTTCAAGACTTTGATTTCTCTAAATCAAATCTTATTAAATTAAGAGACAAATCCCTTAATTCAACTACATATTATTTTCATGAAAATCTCATTTAAGAAAACTCTATAGGAAACCATTTTCCTAATTAATTTTGGAGACAACAATATGTAAGAGCATCACCTCTTCAAACATATTTTATTCATGGATTTAATTAATTACAACAAATTGTTTTCTAAGGGTGGCTCCCCGAGGCTCAGATACCCAAAGAAAAGTAATGTGTTGTAAATCCAATTGGACGGCTCCCCGAGGCTCAATCCAAATCAAACATGACAATTTCAATTAAAAATTGGGAAATTAAATTACAACAACTAACTTTAAATTGGACGGCTCCCCGAGGCTCAATCCAAAATAAAGAATTTTGTTGTCAATTTAAAAACCAATTCAAATTTAATTGTCAATTAACTGTCCATGAATTTGTCTAGACTTTCTTAAAAGAAAGTGCCCAAAATTGCGAGATTTCAAAATAGGTTTTCAGAATAATTGTAAGTTTCCGGTACAAAGAAAACTTACATATTTCCAAAATTGGAAAATTTCTAAAATAGAAAAATTTCCAAAATTGGAAAGTTTCCAAAGATGGGAAGTTTTCGAAATTATTATAAAATTTCAGAAAATAGAAAATTTCAAACGTTTGCGAAATTTCATGAGGATTTCCAAACTTTGAAATTCCTAAATCTAAAATTTATTATAATTTGAAAGTTTCCATAATTGAAAATTTTTTCCGAAATTGAGATCATGACAAAGTTTTCCACAAAACAATTATATGATTAAGTCGAACACTAACCGGCTCTGATACCACTGTTGGGACCGGGTGCATGTCGACAAGGATACGAGTTCGTAAAATTTTAAATTTTTACGTGCAGCGGAAGAATTTGCATAAAATAATTTCCTAAATTATTTTAACTTCGTATCTAGCATGCAATCTTATGGTGTGTTGACATAATCATAAAATAAAACTTTGCGGAAAAGTAAACTAATTTACAAGTACCTCGCGTAACTCGAAGTAAGGGACGAGATCCAACCGTAGCGTCCCTTGGAAGCTTCGCCTCTATTCGCGTCCACGCCGAGTTCTCTTCGGGATGACTTCGCAAAGTCACGAGTTTTGTGCCGACGAGAACTACTAGATTCTCTATAGGCACAACAAAGAAGATCAAGAGAAGAAAAGGAAACTAACCAACGAAGTAACGGAATCGAATTCCGAGAGAGAGGGAGATGTGATCCGCTTCTTCTTCTTCTTGGTTGGTTTCTTCTTCTCCTTGAAGCTCACGGCAACACCTTGCCTTGGTGTAGGTTGGGCGCCGGCCCTAATGGAGCTAGGGTGGCCGCCGGCCCTAATGGAAGGGAGGGGGAAGGAGGAGAGAAGAGAAGAGAGAGAGGGAGAGCTCTATTTCGATTATCAAAATCTTAGGAATCCAAGGCTTGCCTATGGTTCCTTATATAGTTGCTTCTCCCTTGCCAAGTCTCCTCTTAACCGAATTAACGGAATTAGTTTATCATAAGAAATTTATCCTATAAATTCTCTTATGAATTATTCCGTTTAAACCAAGTTTTATTATAACTAACTTTATAATAAAACTAATTAGTTATCATAAGAAATTTATCCTATAAATTCTCTTATGAATTTTATTATAACTAACTTTATAATAAAACTAATTAATTATCATAAGAAATTTATCCTATAAATTCTCTTATGAATTATTCCGTTTAAACCAAGTTTTATTATAACTAACTTTATAATAAAACTAATTAGTTATCATAAGAAATTTATCCTATAAATTCTCTTATGAATTTTATTATAACTAACTTTATAATAAAATAATTAATTATCATAAGAAATTTATCCTATAAATTCTCTTATGAATTATTCTGTTTAAACCAAGTTTTATTATAACTAACTTTATAATAAAACTAATTAATCTCTCCTTTTATTATGGAATAAATTTTATAAGAAATTTATAATATTTCTTATTATGGAAAAATCAATTCATAATTGATTTTATAAAATTAAAATAAACTAATTCATGGATTATTTTAACTTCCATAAAAAGAATAAATTTCTATAAATTTATTTATATAAATTTCTTTATACAAATTTATTCATTCATAATTTATAAAATAAATCGCGCTAGATTTACTTTATTAATTAAACCAAAATTAATTGTTTTCTCCCCAATAAGTGGCCGGCCAACCAAGGAGGGTTGGCACCCTCTTTGGCCGGCCCAAACTGAGCCGAACCAACGCAAATTAAACTCATTTAATTCGCCCAAAAAGCCTTCAAAAGACTTAGCCATTTTTAGCTTCCATTGCGCCTCTGATTAACTCAGATTCGACTTATTTCTCTTGATCGGAAAATCCAATTTTCAACTCATTTTAAATCCCTCGGATTACTCGTAGTGCGTGTGACTAAATAGGCTTTCGATTTATGTTGGCCGTCTATAATTAACCAATTATAGAACGATCATGAGTGGCACCTAGTAGTACATCATGACCCCAATTAATCGAAAATCAACGGTTTGACCTCAGAAGAAATTATTCTGAAACCCTTCAGCAGCTCTAATGAATCGTGCCTCATTCCCTTCACCATCTTATACCCACTTGGTTCAGGACACGGTCTATTTGTGTCAGTCCCCACTAGGCTGACTACGTCACACCTAGCCCAAGTAGTGTCTTTCTCGTCCTTTGGATTTCTAATTACTCTCATGTATTTTAGAGACTCGCACTCTAAACATGATATACTCTGGCCAGAGGTTTTGAGTAACAATCCGATGATAGGCCTGGGTATACATCTCCTCGCAAGGAGTGGTGAATCCTTTGTAGGTTGTTCAAACATCTTCGGGCACTTCGGCTTATACCCAATCATCCTGGGTCCACACCTCCTTAGAGATGCTTGCTTAAGATGTTAAAGTATAAGTCTCCATGACCAAGATGACTTGAACACCGCAAGTCAAAGGAACATCGCACTTAAGCCGCAGTAAGAACTTCATTGACATTTCTATATATAGATTCCATATGAAGTCTTACAGCTAGTCACTCCAATGAACTAGTTCCCTTAACTAGCATCCATGTTTATCTCCGGACATCCCAATGTCACCAGCTAGTGAGAATCAGCTGATTAGAGAATAACCCATGCTAGTCTCAACAGAATTGATAGTGTCCGTTTTTATCAATTCATCGACTAGGGATATTTTCAATACTTCACATTTGCACATTTAGAGATAATCACTAGTTGTGATCCCATCACAAATTCTCTTATGCTGTGAGTTGTATTGCGGACATTCAGTAGATGAGTTTAAGATCCCAATCAAATACACAAACATGTATACTCAAATAGTGAATTATCATTTATTAATATAAATGTTTACAATCATAAGGCGATTGCCTTAGGACACTTCTCTCATATCACTAACACAAAGTAGCATTAGAAAAATTCCAAGCAAACAAGTCCATAGAAAATATGGGTAAGCGTAGGAGATAAGTAAAGAAAAAGAGAATAAACATGATTATTGCTAAAAATTGATGTGGACAGGACAACAAAGTGATTAGTCTCTATAGATGTGATCCAATCATTGAAATATGATTTTGAAAGAACCTAAGCAAGTTCTAGAGTACAATAACATGTATGTATCACAAAAGTAAGACTAATTCTCACTAGGCAAAAATAATTCATCTCAAGTCCTCAATCAAGAATTTAAGACCAAGTAGTACTCAAGCATCCAAGAATTCATCCATTAGCTCAAACCCTAAGTTTTAACAACCAAATTTAATTTATTTTCCAAAAGACTCTAAAATGCTATGGAATAACCTAGAGGGATACATTTATTTCTACTCATGTAAGAAACAAACTTCCAAGAGAACTAACATGCTTTTATTGACAAGGACTCAATTTGAAAGAAAATTCTACTTCTAAAAAAACATAAAAAATGAAACATGCAATAAAAGAAAATACAAAAAGAATCAAACTCCCCTTTATTCTGGTGGACGGAGTCTATCCAGAAGTAGCCTCCATCGTGGTAGTGGAGGGGTATGAGTGGCTGAGAGTGTTAGGACTCCCCCACACTTGAACTTTGCAGAAATATGTTCAGGTGGCCGCAGACGATTTAGGTTCAATATCCATTGAAGGAATGGAGTGCTTCGAATTAAAGTAAGATCTTCTCCTCCTTCTTGATGCCTTTCAGAAGTCCTTCCAGGAGGTTGAAGTCTGTTCAGTTGGAGTACCCACTCCTGAAGTCTTCTGGACCCTGCAAAACAATGTAATACCTCTCTCAAGTGTTCAGGGTCAGAAAGAAATAAAATAATATCAGTCTCTGCATGAAATGTATCCAAAACTGCATCATATCCAATTAAATCAAATTCTGATACCTCAATGAAATTTTCGAAATCATTTCCTACAAAATTTGCATCCAGATACTCATCACAAATAAAGAAATCAATTTCTGGCTCATCAATAGAAATTTCACAATTATTTTCCATCAAGGGTGTATCAAGTAATGTGTCAAAGCCAATCAAATCAATCTCAGATATCTCCATAAGTTTCTCACATTCAACCTCAGCATAAGATATAGCAAGAGATTCATCAAAATAAATAACATCCATTTCAGGCACTTCTAAAAATTTTTCACTATCCATATCCACAAAAGATGTATCAAGTAATTCATCATAGCAAACAACATCAATTATAGGTGCCTCTAAAATTATTTCGCAATCCATAGCAAGAGATGTATCAAGTAATGCAGTACGACTAATGAAATCAATTTTTGGTACCTCTATTGGATTTTCACAAACACTCTCTACACAAGGTATATCAATAAATTCATCAGAATCAATAAAGTCAGCACTAGGTACCTTGCTGTATTTTTCTGAACAAAGAGGAGAAATACTTACCTGAGCGTGCTGGAGAATACCTGGAGGTTCTACAAGAGTAGATGTATCCATGGCCTCCTCCTGGTCAAGTACATGCTCCTCTTCAGCCTCAAGCTCTGGTGGACACTCAACTAAAACAGGTGATCCTTGGGTGCTTGCTTCCACCATGCAAGTCCCTACACTTTCTGGTTCATCTTCTGAATTTTCTAATGTACCAGTAAATTGTGGTGGTCCCTGGGGCTTAGTGCAATCCCCTACACCTGTGGAATCATCTCCTATGCATTCTTCTCCTGTAATATCTGCAACAACAACATTAGAAAAATTAGGACCATCAATAATACTATCATCAGAAAATAAAAGTCTAGAATGGTCCTGTGGAGCTTCAATTTCTTCTTCTGGAGCTGAAAAATTTGGAAATGAATTTTGAATAGGAATCTTCGGAGGGATGCATGCTGTAGGTGCCCTATATTTGATGATTTCTTCATCTACTTCTTCCAACAAAATTCTAAGATCACTTGAAGAAGAACTTGGCCATGCACTAGGGTCACCTTGAAGTGATATAAAATCAACTCCGGGGTTCTCAGAATTAAAAGGAACTTGAGAATATAACTGTTCTGTTCTTTGGGCTTTTATCTGATTCAAATCACTAGCCACTTGTTCCATTTGCCTTCCGAGGTTTTGAAGCTCTTGTTGAAACATTTGTTGAAATTGAGACTGTGGGGGTTGATCAAATGGTTGAACAGGCTGATTAAACTGCTGAAAAGTTGGTTCACCACTTGGTGGAAATTGCTGAAAATTGTAGCCCTGGAATTCTTGGATCTGAGGTTGATATTGTGGTGGTGAACACTGAAATTGAGTGGGCTGAAAATTCTGGTTTTGTTGCTGGAAATTCTGATTAATGGGCTGTGTGGGCTGGAAAAATAGTTGGTTTTGAGGTGGAAATGTTTGAACCGATTGACAATCTTGCTGCCCTTGTTGATATGGCTAGAATTGAGGTTGAAAATGATTATGTCCATGCTGAAAACTTGCAAAAGGCTGCTGGAAATTTTGGTTAAAATGTTGAAATTCTTGCCGAAATTGTTGGAATTGTTGTGGTGGCTGGAATTGCTGTATTTGAGGCTGAAAATCTTGGAATAGTGGCTGCCCAATCTGAGTTTGCTGAAAAATTGGTTGAATTGGCTGAAAATCCGGCTGAAATTGTTCTAGTTGCTGGAATTGCTGTAAATGTGGCTGAAAAAACTGATTGGGTCGTTGAAAATTCGAATGTGATTGCTGAAATTGTGGACACGGCTGCTGGTAAGTAGACGAATCACTGTTGGGTCTTAGTTGGGAATTCCAGTGCTTAAACACATTTTTTAACTCCACCAGTGCATCTTTGAGCTGTGTATAGTCCTCTGGTGAAAACATTTTGATCTTGCAGCCCTGTCACAAATCAAACAAGAAAAAAATGGCAGTACCCGTATTCAAAAGATAAAGCAAAATAAAATAGAACCCAATGATATGTCCAAAAGCATACAAGCAAAAATCAAACAAATCAACTAGTTGGTTCCCCGGCAACGACGCCAAAAATTTGATGAGCCCAAATATACTAGATTAAATTGCCACGAAAGTGTGGGCTCATCAGATTTAAATATAAATGAAATGCTGGAAACCCTTTTTGCAATCAAAGAAGAAAAGCGTAGTAAAGGGGCCATAGGCCGTATTTTCTCGGGGCTAGTTGATATAATTTGATTCGTGCTTGTATTTGTGTCGTTTATGAATTTTGGGTTTCAAATAAAATTTGGAATTTGGGTTCAATTATAAATGAAAACTTAATGAGAGGGAAGAAAACTTAACTCAATGAACCAAACAAGGAAAATGCACTTTATGACTTAACCAATGAGAAACTTAATCAACCAGGGCACTTAACCAATTTTGAAAACAATTCTACCAGCAAATTGCCAATCAATGAATAAAGGCAGTGATACAATTTTCAGAAATAAACACCTTGGAACCCTTGCTAGCTACAAAATTAGTATCCAAACATTTAAACAAAATCAACACAACTAGCTATAAAAATAAGCATAGCACTAATGCAGGAAAATTCAGTGATGGCCGAATGTTACACTAGCTGAGTTCAAGCACCATAGCACACCAAAATCAGCATATAATTGGATACTAATTCATGCCTAAACTGCCTCTTGATACAAAGTTGCAAAATTTTCAGCACTTGGCACGCAAAAGAGAGAAAACTGATGGAAGAATTGACCAACGGTAAAAATGAATAAAGGAGTTTGGAATCAGCCGAATGTAACTGGAAACTGAGATCTAGTGCAGTAATTTCAGAAAGTGATGGCTGTTATGTTTCTGAATGCATTCGGCATTCAGAAATTCAGATTGGATAACTGAACACTGCAGAAATTGATACTAACGTGCAGAAATGGAATGGATTCAGAAATTAAACTAGATAATTTAGCCTCACAAACTCAACTACCAGTGGTGTGATAAGCAAGGATGAAGGAAGAATATTCAGGATGCTGGAAACTGATCACTCAAAACAGCAGATGCAGAAAAGAAAATTCAGAACATTAAAACTCGAGTGCAGGAATTCAGAGAAGGGTTGAATGCAGAAAAATAGGATGTGTGCAAAAATCTGATGCGCAAAGACAATAATCAGTTCTACACAAATCGAATTCAAATTTCAGATCAGTTCTAAACAAATTGAATTCAGAAATTCAGAAGTAAAGTTGAAATGCAAGCCAAAAACTGAAACGCAGCTCAAATCTGATACGCAAAATCAGAAATGGCACGCAACAGTTAAGCATAAAAGAACTGAAATCGAAGGCTATTGTTATCTTAACAAGCTCACTAACTAATCTACTTGCAAAAATGGAACTTAACTACTGTAAAAACCATTCAAAACGAAAATTACACAACTGAATAGAAATCAGAAACAGAAATGAGATGCAGAAATGAAATTACAGCTACAAACAATGAAAATTAACTAAATAACTAAGCCTCAATCACTCCCTAAGCTCAAGATCTTCTTGGTCGTCAAGCAAGAGCTGGCTTCGAACCCCTAGGCTCAGCAAATCAGTGGAAATAAGCTTCAATCGATCACTCTGCTCGAAACTGCCTCAGCTGGGAAAAATCCAGTCCAATCTCTTCTGTCTCAATTGATGGCTTGCGATGATGATTTGAAGAACATCTGAGCTCACCTGAGAACCCCTACAAGCAGCTCAAATGGTCAGAAATGGCTTGTGGACGAGACACAATCGATTGGGTAGCAGAGATGCCGAAACCCTCAAACACCCCTGTTCTGGCGCAAATTGAGCTGAAATCTCGATCCTAGCTATCTTCCAAGGACTCAGATGATGATCAAATGGAGAATATGAGGGGTCGCACCCCTTAGATGAAGAAATTAGCTAAAGAACTGAAGAAGAAACGAAGAAGACGAAGCTGCGGCGAGGAAACGCGATAGGGAAGAAAGCTGCTGCGTTTTGATTAAATAGGTATCAACGGACGACCCAAATTGATCGGAGGAGATCCAACGGCAGATCTTGCTCTGATTTGAGCCAAACTTTGAGGATGTTGATCAGGGGTCAGGATCTGCCTCCTGGTAGCTCAGATCCTCCAGATGTGCAACGGATGGTCCAGATCAACTTAATCTTTGAATGGACGATCTAGAGCCCTCTAAGCTTGATCCAACGGTTGATTGAGCTCTGATTGGAATGAAACTTTCAGATCATGATCAGGATGCTTGATCAACCTTAACCCTAGCTCGGATTGCTTCAGATGATCCCGGATGGCTCAGATCTAACCGTTCTTGAATCGGACGGCCCGGATTTAATCCTAATCTTGATAACTCGATCCAGTTCCACTTCCGACTCAAGTTTGACCCAATACGCCCTAAGTCCTTGAACCTTTGATGCCTACAAAAATAGATCAAGAATTTAGTGGCCAAATAATCCAATTTAATGCAAATTTGTAATTAAGTCCAAAATAAGAGTAAGCTCTAAAACCTAGGGCAATTTCACAATTAAGCACTAAAAACATAGGTCAAACATGGATTTTAGTAATTAAAATATTCAATAAAATGGTGCTTATCAGGTACCCCCCCTTTTCTATGTCCAAAAACTTAAAGGAAGAGTTCATGAAATTGTTAATACCTTTTTGTAATGAATATATGATGGATACATGGTGTTTGAATGCCCTCCATGATGTAAAGGACTTGGAAGAATTCGGCCAAGTCATGAAATGGATAAATATTGATGCATGAAGTAGGCTATTGTTCTAATGATTATTTCCTTGCTATATAAATGTTTTAGGCCACGAAATTTTGTGGAATCTATGCTAAGGGACCGCTGTAACATTCGGCCAAGGGACCTTAAATTATGCCTTAAAACAGATTTTTATAGACCTTCATGAAGTTATAGTTAAACCAAGTAATATGCATGTGATTGGGTGTTTTATTTCATGATGGAAATAATTTTATACCTTAGGGTTAGTACCTTATCTAAGTTGTTTGAGCCCAAACTCATGCTTCATTCTATATATTGATGTTTAGAAAAATGTTACATGAACCCATATGCATGATAATCCAAGTAGAACTCTAGATCATACACCTAGACTAGTGTTTGGTGAAGTACAAACTGCTTTTGCACTTGTGAATGAATTCTTATGAAAAATATGCTTTTATTCCCATGTTATGTGAATGATTATGCTATGAAATCTCTACTGTGTGTTTCGACAAATTGCAAGAATAAGGGTTAAGAATAGGCTCGAGTACAAAGCATGCCCCTAAACTAGTGTTTAATGAAGCCTAGACTACCTTTATGTTTGTATATGACCTTAATGGTAAAATATGTTTTTTGTTTACATGTTATATGAACTCTTAGACCATGTTATACATACTGTGAATTTTGGCCAATTACTAGAATAAAGGCTAAGAATAAATTCAAGTACAATTCATGCACCTAAACTAGTGTTTAATAAAGTCTAGACTACCAGTGTACTTGTAAATGACCTCTTATGTAATGTATGTTTTTATTTCCATGATTATATGACTCTTATGCTATGATATCCTTGCTATGAAGTTTCAGCCAACATGTATTAAGATGAGAAAAGAAAGATTAAACTAACATATTGCCTTGATTAAGACAAGCATGTTATATGTATGATGTATTGATGAAACTAGCATGATGGTTGCTTCACTTACATGTGTTAAAAGAAAGGTCCTTCCATGTCTTGCTATTTATGCTAATGATTATGTCATGAAAGTATGCCTATGTTTATGAATGATTGAATGCCTATAGTACATGCAATATGAAAGAAAGAAAGAAAAAGAAAGAATGCATGTTCTCTATATGAAAGTATGCCTATGATTATGAATGATTGAATGTCTATAGTACATGAAATATGAAAGAAAGAAAGAAAGAAAAGAAAAGAATGCATGTATGTATTTTACTTTAAAGATTGGCTTGTACCGGATCTTGAAATGATCCACGGTTCTGGACTACCGAAGCTGTCCCTAGGCTGAATGATAGTAAGCCTAGAATGTGTAGCGACCCGCCTTCTTCTACCTTAGACGGATCGTTACTTTTCTCTACTTCTCGACTCTAATGCACGACTAAAAATGCGGAAATCTTTTTTTTTTCCTTTTAAACGATTAAATCTATCTATGAATAATATTCTAACTTTAATAGTCATGCATGATATCATGTCTATACTCTATACTAGTTTTCTGAACAATTTAGCCAATCAAAACGAATCCATAAACTCGAAATTAGGACTTTTGCGAGATTTAGCAAGTTATGAAAAACTATATAAACTTTAGGCTAGAGTTTGTACCAAACTTAACTTCTAACCATTTAAACTCATCATGCAAGATTCTATAACATTGCTAAAGCATTATGGAATATGAATGCAACTTTTCTAATCATAATTGAGCAATAAGAACTCGATTCAAAGGAAAACTAACTCTATCTTGGCACATGCATCAATATTTCCAACAAAGTATCAATATTCCAAACTACACACACTTCTACTCATCCAATGCAATCATAAGGATATGTATGCTAAATGAAATGACATGGAATCTTTACTCTAAGAAATTTAGCATGTAAAACTATCCAAAGCTTAAATGTTCGCTAAACTCCATAAAACAATAACTTGGAATTTGAATAAACTAAAACATTGTAATTCAAATAACTAAATTGTCTCGTCTCAAGGATCTCTCCAAAATCAGCCACCACACACACTTTACTCAGCACCGCCTCGTCGCCTTCCTTCAGAATTGCTTGCCTTTACCTTTATCTGCAGTAAGAGGAAATGCAACTAGTAAGCAAAAAGCTTAGTAAGTACTATCTAGCTCACAAAATCTCAAAATGTGCAAACATGCTTCTTGAACAATATGAAATCACATGAGATACTTATATGCTTGAAAGAAAACTAAACTAAACATGTATAACTCAAAACATGCATACTCAAGCAATAATAAATCTCAATTTACTTTTCTTGGCTCAACTTGAAACTTTAGCTATTCTTTAACTTTTGAAAACTTTCTTAAACTATAGAAACTTTGCTAAAGCATATACTTGAAAATAATAATCACTTGGATCCACTGAAGACGTAAGTACCATCTCATATGCGCGTTCCCTAAAAGGTTGGGGTAGCGAGCCACCAATCCTAATAGAGCAGACCTTGGTCTACCAGGGCCAAGACCTTGGAATTGGACACCTGGATTTCTTTAACAACGCCCTTGGACGCCGGGTACTGGCCTTATAAAATAAAATAACTTTTCTTTCTTTTCTTTCTTATCTTTAAATGCCTTGGCATTTTAATGAGCCCCTTGTGTGCTCAAATCCCTAAGTCTTGACTTTTGGGGATTTCTTAAGGCCTTGGCCTTTTCTTTTCTTATCTTTATCTTCTCTTTTCTTTTCTCATAGCTTTTCTTGGACCCTAAACTCACATAGGGTATTAATCAACATATATAAGCATATAATGAACTAAGATCACATGCAAAAACTTAAACAAGAAAGAATTATCTCTTTTAAAAACTTTTAAAGGAAATTCTCGCGGAAAAACCGCCTCTTACTGCAGGTGAGCAGTACTTACATTGATATCTTGGACTTACAACCAAGAACGGCGTCGGAGGTTCGAGAGAAACTTGAGATCTCGGAGAATTCTTCGCGCCTACGCGTTCCTCTCGTCGCGGGGATCCCGAATATAGGAATATCTCTTGGAGAAGAGTCTTGGCCGGCTCTCTTAGCCTTGGTGTTGGTGTCGCCCAAGAGAGGAGAGGGAAGAGAGGGGTCGGCGCAAACTTGGGAGAGGGAGAGGGTTTGAGAGAAAATAAAACTTCTCTCTTTAATAACCTATTTATACTCATGGGGCGGATTAACTTAACTACAGCTTAAATATAGGTCTCTCCATATTTTGCTGTGCTTGATACCTAGCCCAGCTGGTCGCGCGCTCCCTTGGTCTCGTGGTGGTCGCGGGTTCGAGCTCCGGCTGTCCTTAACGATTTTTCTCCCTTTTTTCATCTATTTATACTTATGGGGCGGATTGACCTAACTACCCCTTAAATATCATTTTCTCCATTTCTTATTTTGCTTGATACCCCTAGTCCAGCCGGTTGCGCGCTTGTGTGGTCCCGCGGTGGTCGCGGGTTCGATCCACCCGCTGCACTTAATTGGTTTTTCCATTTTTTTCCTTTTTTCCTTTTTTTTTCTTTTTCCAAAAATACCAAACGGACTCGGAAAATTCCATAAAAATACTCTAAAAATTCCTAAAAATATCTAGAATATTTCTAAACCATTTCTAAATAATTCTAAGGACTTTAAGAACTAAAAATGAAAATTTTGGGGCGTTACAATCCCCCATACCTTATAAAAAGTTCGTCCTCGAACTTAGAATAATTCTGGATATCTCTCTCTCATGCTGTCCTCACGTTCCCAAGTAGCCTCTTCATGCTTTTGATTCTGCCAGATGACCTTCACTAGTGGCACTTCTTTGTTTCTTAATCTTTTAACTGCTTTGTCCACTATTTGTGTCGGTCTGCTCTCATAGCTAAGATCTTCTTGAATCTGTACTGACTGAGGCTGAATCACTTGGCTAGGGTCGTGAACACACTTCTTTATCATAGAGACATGAAATGTACTGTGGATAGCTGACATATCCTCTGGTAAGTCCAGCTCATAGGCTACCTTCCCAACTCTCTTTATAATCTCATAGGGTCCTATGTAGCGAGGACTTAGCTTGCCCTTCTTGCCAAATCTCACCACTCCCTTCATGGGAGCGACCTTGAGAAATACTGAATCTCCAACTTGGAATTCAAGTGGCCTACGGCGTGTGTCAGCATAACTCTTCTGTCTACTTTGGGCAGTCTCAATCCTCTGGCGGATCGTCTGGATAGCCTGAGTGGTCTCATCTATAAGCTCAGTCTGGCTGCCTAGTCCTGACTCCATCTCTTTCTTCTCACCAGCTTCTTGCCAACATATGGGTGATCTACATTTCCTGCCATACAATGCCTCATAAGGCGCCATCCTGATGGTGGCCTGATAGCTATTGTTGTAGGCAAACTCAGCTAAGCACAGAAATTTGCACCAACTACCCTTAAAGTCCAACGCACAAGCCCTGAGCATGTCTTCTAAAATCTGATTTACTCTCTTTGATGTCCATCTGTCTGGGGATGGAAGGCTGTGCTGAACTGAAGTTTGGTGCCTAGGGCGTCCTGAACACACCTCCAAAAATGAGAGATGAATCGCCCATCTCTGTCAGAAACGATCGACTTCGGGACTCCGTGAAGCCTGATTACTTCTTTCACGTACAGCTGTGCTAATTGCTCTACCGAATGCGATAACTTGATGGCTAGGAAGTGGGCAGACTTGGTCAATCTGTCCACTATCACCCAAATTGCATCGTGTCCATGGGGGGTTCTTGGAAGACCTGTGATAAAGTCCATGGATATTTCTTCCCACTTCCACTCTGGAATGGGAAGAGGCTGCAGAACTCCTCCTGGTCTCTGGTGCTCGGCTTTGACTCTCTGGCAGGTCAAGCAGGTACTGATATATCTGGCCACATCTTGCTTGAGCCCAGACCACCAGAATCTTTTCTTTAAATCTTGATACATCTTGGTAAAACCAGGATGCATAGAGTACGGGGTACTGTGGCCCTCTTCTAAAATATTCTTTCTTAGTTCCTCATCATTGGGGACGCAAAGGCGGTCTCCAAAATAGAGAATGCCACTATCTGATACTCGAAACTCTGAATTTTCTGCCTCTTGGATCCCCTGCTTGATCTTCTGGATTTCTGGGTCTTGATCTTGCTTTCCTTGTATATCTATAAGCAGGGTTGACTCCAGAGTCAATGCAGAAAGTTGCCCAATTATTACCTCGACTCCAAAATTCTTTATTTCTTTCTGAAGTGGTAGAGACAGTGATGATATGGACATCAGTGCCGCACAGGATTTTCTGCTCAGTGCATCTGCCACTTTATTAGCTTTACCTGGGTGGTAGAGGATTTCACAGTCATAATCTTTGACCAACTCTAGCCACCTGCGCTGCCTCATATTCAGATCTTTCTGAGTGAAGAAGTACTTCAAACTCTGATGGTCTGTGAAGATCCTGCACTGCACTCCATACGGTAGTGTCTCCAGAGCTTCAGTGCAAAAACCACAGCTGCTAGCTCAAGGTCGTGGGTAGGATAATTCTTCTCATAGTCCTTGAGCTGTCTGGAGGCATATGCTATCACTTTACCGTCTTGCATGAGGACAGCTCCAAGGCCCATCTTGGATGCATCACTATAGATGTCAAAGGCCTTGTCACTCTCTGGAACAGT
>JAGFNQ010001596.1:171353-269771 GCA_024364735.1 Boesenbergia rotunda
AACAAGAGCAACACGACCCAGACCAAACTGTCTTGGAAGATGACGATAAGTTGAACAGTGGAGAAGTGTATAATCCTTCAGAAGATGGTCAATTTGTGGAACACAAAGTGCCAAAAGAAGAGGTGATTAATGAAGTACCAGACAGTTTGCAGGCTGTGGTGGTTGAACCAGCTCCTGTGACTGCTCAAGAAGACATGCCAAAAAAGTCATATGCTTCAATTGTGAGCTGCTAATTTAGAAACATGACCATGATTGTTGCTTGCCCTTTTTCTTTATAATCCATTTGCCAATGGTTGTTGCATGTGTTTTTCTTCATAATCCATTTGCTTGTTTTTCTCTCTCTCTCTAAGATCATGCATATACTATTTCTTTTCTTAACCATTAGTTTTTTAGATAAAAAACTTAAATCTATAGCCTTTTCATCATTGGTGCATCACTGCTCATTAATGAAAGTAAATACATGATCTATGTAGGTCTTTATTTTTAATGTAACACTCCTTAATTCATTATAATTCTTATTAAAACTAAATGGGAATCCCTGTGGCAGTCTCTATTTAGCATTCAACTTGTGATCATTTTATCTGAAGTCTAATTGGTGTCCATATTTTTGTTTCAGCTCTTAGCATCATAGATTCATAGGAAGAACATTAACTTGATGACACACCATAAGTTAAATTGTCATAATAGGAAACTTAGACAAACACCATTAAATAGTGTGTTTTCTTCCTTTCTATTGTGAGTTATAGCCATGGACAAGGAATCAGTATGCCAGTAATGCTTCTTAAACATCATACATAAACTTATTTTAATAAATATATCTGGAATTGGCTCAAATTTTGAATGGTGCGAACATGGTTTTTGATGATTAGGAAATAAGGCTAATGTTTGCTAATCTGGTTGATGGCGCATGGCCCAAGTTTGTTGAGTTTTCTTTCATTTGACATGACAGTTATTGCTTTGACTTTGCATTCTCTTTTTCAAAGTAATACCTAATACATATTGCTAAAAAAAAAATATCTTATTAAATATTCATTTTTTAAGGCATGTATGTGTCTTTCCACCAATTTTATGTTTCAGACAAATTGCCATTGCCATCATTTTGAACATGTTAGCCTCAACAAATTGGAGATGGCTACATAGATTGAAGTTGAACTCCATCTGAGAATACATTTCTAGTAATATTTAGATCTTTTAGGTTAATTCAAGTTACATTAGGACCCACGATGGTTTTGTGAATGCATCTTAATAATTTAACTTGCACATAATTGTAGCTCCGGCCTCTCAAACTGTTTCATTCTTACCCAAAATCTTCTAGTGCTGGGTAGCAGAACACTTATGCGTCTTCATCCTACATGAAAAAGGCTATTTCTATGGCCCAATCTCGTTGATCTCTTAAATCTTTTAGGTGCATACCTACCATATAACCATGGATTGAAAATGTTCAGAATATCTTAACTCGATCAGATTAAAACTTCTTTAGAGTCACTGATTTTTTTTTAACTTAGAAATTTGATATCATATTGAATTTCGGATTTTCTCCCCCTAATTCAACCTAAACAAGGATCTTAATACCAAGCAGAATCCAAGTCAGCTTTGTTTAACATACTTCTATGTTTTTTATTCAATTTAATCTTGAGCAATTCTGTTGATTTTTGAATAAAACTTGGCTCAAATTTGAATTGAACCAATTTAAAATGTAGAAGTTTGTGTTGGGTTGATACCTGACCTAGCTTGGCTATGGTCTTGTTTTGACTTGCTTGGATCAGGCGTTTGGTTCAGATACCTGAAGTTTTATGTACGGTTGGTTTGAGCCAAAACCTAACTAACCCAACACTTGAAGTTCCTACCAAGGATCACTATGTATTCCATCTAAAGCACATCTATTTTGACATACATAATGATGTTCTTCTGACATGATTGTTAATCCTTTAACATGCTAATATCATTAAACTTTATTGTTGGTTAATACTTCTGAGAACTATCATGTAGGCATGATTTTTTTAATGTGATCGACTCCTGCATAATTGCGATATTCCTCAGCTAATTAGTCGATTTAAGTGAACTAAATGGCATTTCCTTTTTCTTTTCTTTTCCTTCCAATAACACCTCGATCTGCTAATTTTATTGACCTTATATTGAGTAATTCGGGCTTTGCAGAATACTTGGTCACCAAATCTGGTGTACTCATAATGTCATTGTTTGTATTCTTTACCACTACAATGTCGGTTTCATTTACATTGAGGGAAACACAATCTCGAATGCTTAGATTTACAGGTTTGTTTAGTTTCTTCTTGTCAATAGCAATCTTCTGTATTTCCACAGGCTGTATATTTAATTTTACATTTTCTTTCTATTGTGGTCTCCAGTCCAGCTTCAACACCATGCTCGTAATCATCTTCCAACATTCCAGTTAATCTTTGTGCATGTAATTGAGTCTTTGGTGTTTGTACCTGTAAGTGAAAAAGTGAAGTTAATCTTTTTTTGGTGATTTATCAATTTTTTTCTTAGTTTTCTAAATGGCATCCTGTTTTTTTTTGGTGATTTATCATTTTTTTTTGGTGTTTGCAGATTATGATTGGCATCCTGTTTTTTCTATTTGAGTTCTATGATGACCAGCTACTAGCAATCCTGGTCTTAACTCTTGTGTGGCTGTGTGAAATATTTACGATGATCAGGTAATACCTCTGTTTGTGTTGCTATTCATGGGTCTACTTTATGCTGTGTGTGCACCTTTAGGTTATACAATCGACTGAAAATACCATTTAGTACCCAAGTCATAACATATAAATATCTTTATTAGGAAACTGGCAGTTGGGTATTTAGTACCCTAAACACCTTCATACTTGGCAGTTGGCACTTTAGTAGATGGCAAGTTTGCACCTCTTAACGGAGGTTTCAATGTGCCTAAAGATTGGGGAAAAAAACTGTAACATTGTTAAACAATTGTAATTGTAATCCCCTTAAGTTCATCACTGTCACTGCGATATAGAACCATGCAAGGCATGGTAGAAGGGATGCCACAGATGCCAGTATCAAGGAACCACAAAATCTGACTGCCTCGTACCATTGCGGGATGAGAGAAAGTGGAAGGTGTTTGGCTGCAAGGCAGAGAGTATATGGTCAAGGGGGAGGGAATCAAATGTCATAAACATATTTTGAAAGACTCATGCTTCTTTTTCTTCGTCCATTTTTTTTCAACTGTTTAATTGTATATATCACAAGACCTTACATACTTATCCATAAAGGAAGTATGTCACCAGCTTTTCTGTTGAGTTCGTTTGGGTTGCATGGAGGTGCCTCTGTGGGACACTTTGCAGAGATTAGATTTGGATGGGACCTTTTTACATTTAACTACCAATCAGTCTTATTGAAATAACATTTAAGATAAATGTAAGTGCCAGTTGGATTATAATGTGGCATAAAGTAACATTCTTTTCTTCCATTTATGAATTGTGACAAATTCTTAACATCTAATTACTCTTGGATTATAATGCAGCTCTCTTATATAATTTGTTTTTTTGTGTGCTTATTTTGTAGTGTGCGGACAACTATATCAATGCAGTTCTTTCCTCGATTTTTCTTGCTCTATTTCCTTGTATTTCACATCTACTTCTTTTCTTATCCTTACGGTAAGTATTCATGTTTATATAATTATTAAAGTTTTTTATTTTTTAAGGTTGTAAAAGTTTAGTTTTTTTTTATTTATGCTTCTGTGCAGGTTTTTCTTATGTGGCTTTTTCCGCAATGGCAGCATTTATGCAACACTTGATTCTTTACTTCTGGAACCGATTTGAGGTGAATGGTTCTCTGACTCACAATACAAATTTTATCTTTCATGGTGATAATAATTTGGCTTTGGACTTGAAACTTATTTCTCTTGCTCATTTTGTTATTATTTCTCATTTTGCCATTGGTAGACTTAATTTAGTAGACTTATCCTTTTTTGTCGATGCAATTTCTTGTAGAAAGCGACGACAAACTCTATGGAACACCATGAGTAAATAAGAAGCACCACCAGTGTCATGAAATCATGTTATTTCTTGTTTCATAATGCAAACATTTTTTCAGTTGTGACTTCATGACTTCAAAGTAGCAATTTGGGCTTTTTGTTGAAGCAACCTGATGGCCAACGAGAGCTTGAGAAGTCGGGATATCTTCAATGCATTTACATCCTTGCCCATCTTATTTCAGGTCCCCGCCTTGCAAAGATTCATGAGAGCTCGCGCTCAGCTGCAACAACAAACTGGTGTTCAGATCACATCATCTGCTATGTACATCTCAACGTTTCACATTGCTAGAGTAAGCATACCTAACCGCAATCTGTTGGGAAATGAACCCACAACGGCAACAACTGAAATCCCTGCAAGGTCTGATCAAACTGGAGAGTCCAATAGACACTTTGCAAACAATGAGGCTCGAGAGGTTCTGAATATTAACCCCCAGAGAATTAGGTGAATCATCTGATTTCTTACAACTCAAAAACAGCCTCCCCGGACCCCGCGTTGGCAGGAGCTTCATGCACCGAGCTGCCCTTTATCTGATTTATTACAAACTTGTGAATTAATTTAGTTGTCACATATGGAAGCAGTCTTATTTGTGTATATATAATCTCTTATCCCAATTTATTATTTTTATGCAGTGTTAAAGCAGATCGAGTTAACAAGCAGCCCCAAAGAACAACTTGTGAATGATGAAGTTTTATAGAACTTGTGAATTGAGATATTTTTTGTATTTAATATGGAATACAAACACTTTTGTAAATAATGCACTGTATTATAAGTGAATTTTGTAAACTATTATCAGTGTAAATTGTGAATAAAAATGCTTGTAAATTGTGAATATTGTAAATTGTGAATATTATCAATTGTGAATAAAAATGTTTATAAATTGTGAATATTATAAATTGTGAAAAACACTGCCTATTAAAAAGACAACGTTTTTTAAGTAACAATACACAACACGATTTTTGCGTTGTCTTTGTGCCAAACCACAACGCTTTTAAAAACCAATAGACAACGCGAAAAAAGCGTTGTCTTTGCTCCAAACCACAACGCGGAAAAAGCGTTGTCGTAGATATACTTTCTACAACGGCTTCATCAACATCGCTTTTTAAGCATTAACGACAACGCGGAAAAAGCGTTGTTGTTTAACTTTTTTCTTGTAGTGATTAAAATACTTTTCTTTTGTCTCACTACTTTCATCTCACTAAGATTACATTTATTTTTGTATCGAGTCATCTAAATATTGTTGGTAACGGTTCCGGGGTTGTTGCCGGAAGGATGCAAACTGATATAATACATCATCGAGACTAGTGTTCAACACTATCTCCGTAAAACGATATTAAACTGCTACAGGCGCTCAGGGATAGCAGCAATTTGTTTCCCAGGATATAACGACGATGTCTCGAAATAGCAACACTATAAATTTCGAGACTAGTGAACCTTCTTGTAGGCTTTTTGGACTTTGGATGCATAAGATCAGATGAATGCTAATGAACATTGAATGATTGAATGAATAAATTCATCATCTATGAGACTCTATTTATACAAGGGAAGAGGTGAGGTACCCTTTGGTAAGTAAGTGTGACCTTTGGATTAGGATTAATCTGGATCGTTCGATCTGGAGGGTTCTAACCCTTCAGATAGCCCTTTGATCTCATCTATCAGATCTGAATGGTTGTAACTCTTCAGATCTACCTTTGATCTCAGCCGCCATATTTGATCTGACGCTTCAGATCAAGTCTCATTACCAACGGTCAGATTGCAGCTCCTCACGATCAACGCTCCAGATCGCGTCACTTGCGATCCAGTATCCCTCTTCGATCCAACGGTTGTTATTCGTTCACCTAGTTAGCAGTCCAATCATCTCTCCTCCTACCTGGGTGCCACGTAAGCACTGCCACATCATATGACACATCACCCGAGTGCCACGTCGATGATGAGTACATGCAAAGTGCAAAGTGCACCAACAAAGCGCTCATTGTACACGTGCGCGCATACCCGCGTGGCGGGCTCGCAGGTGCGAGCACCTGCTCGCCTGTGAGAAGAGACCACCTGTGTTTTTCTTTTTTAACTCCGTTAACACAGGAACACATATAAGGAAGCAAACTCATTTGGAAATTTTAGATGTGAGACTAATCCCCATCTACTTCCCTTATGTTAATTTTTTGTTGACTTTAAATAATTAATTTCTCATTCACCCGTAATCGATTTTGAGCAAATTAATAGTCTAGATTCATCTACACGAACGTAGATATCATTTTTGAAGTCAATTCTGACTTTCATCAATTGATGGCATCTCGATTTTCCTTTACAAAATAGTATTTGGTCTTTTAAAGAACCAAATATCCAACAATCCCCCATATGAATGGAAATTAATGCATGTATGCATACTGACACTTTACAAGAGTCCAATCGATAAGTCAATGCATCGGGAGAGGTAGCTTGTGTTAAGTCATGATCGTCAAGCTAGAGGGGGGTGAATAGTGATTTTTTGATTCTCTACCTACAACGTTAGCAAGCGCAAGCGGAATAACAAATAAACAAACTAAGAGCAATGCTAACGCCAACCTTTACGTGGTTCGGAGATGACGCTCCTACTCCATGGTTGTCCGTAAGGTGGACGATCCCTCGACCCTTCGATGGATCACTCCCCGGATGCCCTCCGGCTAGCTCGTGTAGCTCCTTGTGGGTGGAGAAACCTCGCTACAATCTCGAACACACCTCTGAGCTCTTAGACTACTATTTGACCTTTAACCAAAGCCAAATTCGTCAAGAGTCTCAGCCAAAATGAAGCCCTTTTAAATAGAGTTTACTTCTATTTTGGCCGCTACCAGTTGACTGCCCTTGACTGCCCCAAGGGCAGTCGACTGCCCCCACTCAAATTCGACCGTTGCAAGCCCAACGTTCGAATTCTTCAGTCACTAGCAGTCGACTACCACCATAGCAGTCGACTACCACCTAGGTTTTTCCCTTCCCGAGTACAATTCTCTCAGCACTCGACCCATAGGATTTCCCGAGTACATTCCCTCAGCACTCGAACCCTCACCACTTAGCTGACTCTTCACCAGCAACCTCGATCTGTTGCCTTCACGCCCTCTTCATCTTCGACCCTCGTCCCTCAGATGTACACACAAGCCTCCAGCTTGCCTCTATGTCATCCTTCACGTACGCCTCGAAGTCCGCGTCCCTCGACTCATCGTCCCTGCTATCCATGGTCCCTCGGGTACACATAAGTCCACGGCTTTCCTCCATGCCACCCTTCACCGTACCCGAAGTCGTCCAGCTAAGTCCATGTGTATCCTGCAAGACCTGCATACTCCAATACACATATCAAAACACAAGGGTAAACCTAACTTAAACCCTTTGCCCAAACATCAAAACACATGGTCACTCCGGACCATAGATTGACCCAACAGCTTGTGGCTTTGAACCTTATGTAGTATAATGCTATCGATGATACTAGGCTACACAGTGAACGTGATGTTTTGAACTGCTCAGCTGTTTGTATATAGTAAGACAATAACACACACATAGGGATTTATCTATACTACTTTTGGTTCTCATGGTTGGTTTCGTTTTGGCCATGGACACCATTTTGAATTCATGAGTGTTTCATTGAGGCGGTCTGTCTTCACACTCACTTCTATTAAGAGTATCCTATTATACTTAACCTTATAAAGGTATTGAAGTCATTAAAAATATAAGGTTAACCTTACTATATACGGTAGGATAGCACATGTTCATCCTATGATTGGGATAGAGATAATATATCTCGTGTGTTGTAATATAACTTTTGTAACTTCGTTGTCCCATTGAACCAAGATCTTGGGATCTCCAGTCAACAAGGTTGGGTTACCACTACAGTCGTTTCAATTGTAGATTTTTAATCTCATTCCTCTCGATGAGCAGTATACTTAATCTCGACTTAGCCCCTTCGTAAGAGGATCTGTCAGATTATCTTTGGACTTAACATACTCGATTGCAATCACTCTATTTAAGATCAACTGTCTAATGGTATTCTGTCTACGACGTATATGTCATGACTTATCATTATACATACTACTCTGTGTCTTTCTAATCACCGATTGACTATCACAATATATAAGTACGGCGAGCACATGTTTCGTCCAGCTCGAAATATTTTCTAAGAAGTTCCGCAATCATTCAACTTCTTCAACTGTTTTGTCTAGTGCTATAAACTCGGATTCCATAGTTGACCGAGCAATGGACGTTTGCTTAATGGACTTCCAAGATACCGCTCCCCCACCGATCATGAATACATATCCACTAGTGGATTTGGAGTCTTTTGTATTTGATATCCAATTAGCATCATAGTATCCCTCTAAGACAGCGGGATATCTTCCGTAATGTAATCCGTAGTTCATAGTATATTTCAAATATCTAAGAACTCGCATCAGTGCTTTCCAATGGGTGTCATTTAGATTACTCGTAAAACGACTCAGCTTGTTGACCGCATAGGCAATATCTAGAGGTGTACAGATTGTGAGATACATCCAGCTACCTATTATCTGAGAATATTCCAATTGCGATATGAGCTCATCATGGTTTTTTGCTAAGTGTTGACTTAGATTCATAGGTATTTTCACTGTAAAGATATCGTACGCATTGAACTTTTTCGATACCGACTGTACATAGTGGGATTGTGTCAGAACTATCCCATCAGATATCCTGAGAATTTTAATTCCCAATATAATATCTGCTCGACCCATATCTTGTTGGGACCTTGTCGTTTAGCTAGAGGGGGGAGGGGGTGAATAGCTTCTTCTCGATTTTCTCTTCCTACACGTGTTAGCAAGCGCAAGCGGAAAACTAAAACATAAAATAAGACCAATGCTAACACAAACCGTTTACGTGGTTCGGAGATAAGGCTCATACTCCACGGCTGTCCGTAAGGTGGACGATCCCGATTCGTCGGTGGATGAGTCCCCGGAAGACCTCCGGCTAGCTCTTGTCGATCCTTGTGGGTGGAGAAACCTCGCCACAAACCCTCGACAATATCTGAGTACTAGAAGACTACTAATAAACTCTAACTAAGCTTATTTCGTCAAGAATTCTCAGCCAAAACCGAGTCATCTTTAAATAGAGCTCTTTGCTGAGAAGACCGTTACCAATCGACTGGTCAAGCACTAGTTGACTCGTCCCACTTGGATTCGTAC
Organism: Boesenbergia rotunda; assembly: GCA_024364735.1. NCBI lineage: Eukaryota > Viridiplantae > Streptophyta > Magnoliopsida > Zingiberales > Zingiberaceae > Boesenbergia > Boesenbergia rotunda. Next base: position 180,532 of record JAGFNQ010001596.1, read on the forward strand.
GTTACAACCTAACGTTTGAATTCCAGCTGCCATCAGTCGATTGGTCCTTGGATCAATCGACTGATCTTTCTATGGACTTCATCAGTCAACTGATCGAAGCATCAATCGACTGGTCCACCCCTAAACCTAAGGTTTCCCTTCCCGAGTACATTTCTCTCAGCACTCGAACCCTAGGATTTCCCAGTACACTTCTCTCAGTACTCGAACCCTCACGACTTAGCTGACTCTTCATCCAGCAGCCTCGACATGTTGCCTTCAAGCCTTCTTCAACTTTGGCTCTTATCCCTCGGATGTATGCAAGCCCACGACTCGTCTCCCCATGTCATCCTTCGCGTATGCTTCGAAGTTCGCTTCCCTTGGCTCATCGTCCCTGCTTTGTCCATGGTCCCTTGGATGCATACAAGCCCACGGCTTGTCTCCTCACACCATCCTTCATCGGACCCGAAGACGTCCAACTAAGTTCATGTGTATCCTGCAAACCTGCACACTCAAATACACATATCAAACACAAGGGTGAACCTAACTTAAACCCTTTGCCCAAACATCAAAATACATGATCACTCCGGACCATATATTGCCCCAATATATCTTTCATATCGTAATTATTGGTCAACATTCTCTTTATACTCATGATTACCGCTCATTATAAGTATGTCGTCAACGTATATACACATGATTACATGACTTTTAGGTGTGGTTTTAACATAGATGCATTTGTCACATTCATTTATTTTGAATTCGTTTGACAGTATTATTTTGTCAAATTTTTTATGCCATTGTTTAGGTACTTGTTTAAGTCTGTATAACGACTTAACAAGTCGACACATCTTTTCCTCTTTTCCTGGAGCAACGTAAGTCCAAATGTTATTAGTATTTGTATTTGCTATTTGTTTTCCCTAACTTAAACGTATTGCCAAACATTAAAAAGAGGGAGATTGTTGAGGCAATCTATGGTCCATGGGATCATGTGTTTTGATGTTTGGGCAAAGAGTTTATATTAGGTTTGCCCTTGTATTTGATATGTGTATTTGAATGAGCAGGTTTACAGGATACATATATGATTTAGCTTGATGACTTTGGATCTGGTGAAGGATAGAGCATCCGAGGGACCGTGGACGAGGCAACAATGATTAGCCATATGAAGCGCACTTCGAGGCATACACGAAGGATGACATGGAGATGAGTCGCAGGCTTGTATGCATTCGAAGGACGAGAGTCAAAGTGAAGAAGGCTTAAAAGCAACAAGTCAGTATTGTAAATGAAGGGTCAAGTGGATCATGAGGGACCGTGGACCCGACAACAATGACTGAGGCCGAAGGAAGCTCCAGAAGGCAAGACGTGAAGGATAGCGAGGCATCCGAGGGACGCGAGGCTGATGAAGGAGGCTAGAATGCTAGGTCTAGTGTTGAGTGATTGTACTCGAGGTTGAAACCCTAGGTTTAGGGTTTGGTCAGTCGACTGGTACGAGATCAGTCAATTGGTAGAGAGCACAAAAGATCTGTCGATCGATCTTCTGTGCAGTCGACTGCTGTCGACTGAATTCGAACATTGGGATGTAACATTCGAATTCGACAGTTGTCAGTCGACTGGTGTCAATACTAGTCGACTGATAATGGTTGGATCAACAACGAGCTTTATTTAAAAGTGTTTGGTTTGCTTGAGCAAGGTTGACGAAATAAACTTGGTTAAAGTTTATTAGTAGTCTACAAGTGCTCAGGTATTCTTGCGAAGTTGTGGTGAGGTTTCTCCACCCACAAGGAGCGACACAAGCTAACCGGAGGTTCTCTGGGGAGTTATCCATCGATAGATCAGGATCGTCTATCTTACGGACTGTCATGGAGTAAGAGCGAACTGGAGGTTCTCTGGGGAGTCATCCATCGATAGATCAGGATCGTCTATCTTACGGACTGTCATGTAGTAAGAGCGAACTGGAGGTTCTCTGGGGAGTCATCCACCGATAGATCAGGATCGTCTATCTTACGGACTGCCATGGAGTAAGAGCTTTATCTCTGAACCACGTTAAACCGGTTTGTCTTTCCTTTGTGTTTAAGTTTAATTGTTATTCCGCTTGTACACTGACACATATAGAAAGAAAATCGAAGAATTGAGGGTGACGAGCTATTCACCCCCCCCCCCCCCCCCCTCCCCTCTCCCCCCTCTAGCCGGGTCCAAGGTCCTCCAACACTCTGAAGTTGGTGGGTTCTCTAAAGATCGAAAGCTCCTATAACTTCTCGATATGTGGTATTCCCTTGAAAAAAAATGTTTTCATCCCTCTCAATTGTAATCTACCGTTATTAATGTTCTGGAGGTAGATACTGAAATTAGTTGAATGATGTGAATCCTTGTTCCTTTGTGCGGTTTGTTGCATGAATTTATGTTGCTCTCTATTTTATATTTTTGCTCTTTTCTATATTCACAAGTTAGGTTATACCCTTGTAAGAAGATTGGTTAATCTTTGGTCAAGGCCCATCAACTTTTCAATTATACTTGCTGCACGTGTTTTCATGAACAATTTGAGTAACAAGGCATGATGCTTGAATTCGAAGGTCATTCTATCTGGTCGATGCCAATTGTTCACAGTTTTGCTATTTACTTAACACATACAAATCACTCCGATGTGCTTTTTCTTAGGGAAGGTGGCATGCCATTATCACACATTTTATTGCTGATCCAATCATGATAGAAAGCAAAACCATCCAGACCGTGCATGGCTGACATAATTTTCTGATATAATTATGAAGATATACACTACAAAAATATTATCGAATAACGACGAATTATTTTTATTGTCCGTCGTTATTAGCGACGGATAGATAGTATCCGTCGCTAGATTTGCACCTCAGGTCAAACCCCTAACTATAACGACGGACTTGGTCAAAGCTGTCGCTGTTGCGACGGAATTAACTTGTCCGTCGCTAATTAGCGACGGACAAGTTACTTCTGTCACAATATTAGGCTAAAAATGCGATGCCTCCCAACGGCCACGCGATCCGGTCAAACCCCTAGCTCTCCCCTCTCCGACGTTTCTCGGCGATTCTCCTCCGGCGAACCCTCCTCCGATCCCAGGTACGTGCGCTAAGTTCCATTTGTCGGGTTTTCTTCGTTGTTTTGTGCTTCCGCGGCGGCGTGGTGTTCTCTGGGCAGGTGGGCCGATCGCGGCTTGGCACGGCCGGGCGCAGCCTCCCGCAGCCGCGTGCCGCTTGCTGTGGCCGCGCGGCCTGCTGCGGCAGCAGATGCCGCCGGCCTCAGCTTCCGACGGCCCCAGCTGCCGCGGGGCGGTGCAGGCAGCTTCCGGCAACCCCAGCTGCCGACGGCCGCAGCAAATAAATAAATAATTATTTGTTTAATTAATTAATTAATCTGTTATTTAATTAATCCGATTATTTGTTTAATTAATTTAGTTATTAATTCCTTTGTTAATTGATTAATTGAGTAATTAATTGATCATTTGCTTGATTAATTAGATTAATTGTTTGATCAGTTAGATAAACGGATTGAGTGATTAATTAGATTAAGGGAACATTTACTTAAACTCCTCAATCTCAAACTCAACTTTGCATGCAGCCCCCATTCAAAAATTTCTTTGCATGCAGTCCCTGATGGGATTGACAAGACAGCTTTGTGAGTATTATTTGAAGAAAAATTGAGTATAAAAGTTAGAAATTTGAGTATGTAAGGTTGTATCCATCACATCAAGAAACTGTATACTCAATTTTCACTCTTTTATACTTAATTTTCACTCTCTTATACTTAAATCTTTATAATGTATACTTAATTTTCACTTTTTTATAGCCAATCTATCAGGGAGTGAATACAAATAATTTATCAAATGGGCAGTGCATGCAAAGATCAATTTGGGATTGGAGAGTTTTCTGCAATTTACCGTTAGATTAATTGATTGATTAAATTGTCTTGTTTGATTAATTTCTTAGTATATCATCAATATCAAATTTAATTATGGACCATAATATGTGTGGTTTGATTAATTAGAATAATTTTATTTGATTTTTAGGCTAATATGTCTTATTTGATTAATCAGAATATATTTGGTTAATTAGAGTAAATTGTGTTTGAAATTCAGATACAATGTATCCGAACAAGACATGGATGTATAATAGGTTAGATAATGGATTTATCCGTGACGAATTTTTTCCTGGAGTGGAAGAATTTGTGAACTTTACAAAGTGTCATCCTGAGTGTTTGAATGACACAGAGTTGAAGTGTCCATGTAATCAACACAAATGTAGAAATACAGCTTTCCGTGATGAAGATACAGTGAAAACTCATATATGTAGGTATGAGTTTGTTCCAGATTGTTACAACTGGTATTGTCATGGAGAGCCGTATGTATTTGAATTTGATGGACCTTCTGTTGCTTCATCATCGAACTCAATTGGACCAGAAACATCATATGACCCTGCTGATGCAATGCAATTAATGGTTTACGATGCAATGAATGCTTTTGATCAATCAAATGTAGAACAAGTACCTACTTCTGATATTCAGAAAATGTATGACATGTTAAAGACCAGTGAAAGAGAATTATGGAAAGGTATTCCTTCTGGTCATTCTCAATTATCTGTTACTGCAAGATTATTGATATGAAGGCAGAATATCATTTCTCAGAACGATGTTATGATAATATATATTAACTTATGTCAGAGTTGCTTCCAACTGATAACTGCATGACTGATCTATGTAATAATAAAAAATGTACAGTACCTATGTAATAATATATATATATATATATACACGATTTTGATATGCTTCGGACCACTTTCTGTGGACCGCGTACGTAGCACCTGCCTGATCGGTCAGGGCCTAGCCTGATCGATCAAGCAGGTGTCTGATCGGTCACCGTGACCGATCAGTCGTTACCCAGTGCCGACGGGTTCACCGCTACCCCCAGGGTTCACCACGCTGACGGGTTCACCGCTACCCCTAGGGTTCACCGCACCCCCCTGGGGTATAGTTTTGTTCGGGGGCGGCCGCCGAAGACCGCAGGTGGACTCGCCGGCGAGTTGGGACACGGGAGCGCCCGCTCATTCGTGACCGATCAGGGAACTCTCTAATCGGTCTGGCGCCGTAGTCCGCACGTGGTCCGCACAGCGCGATCCGCGGGAGATTATATATATATATATATATATATATATATATAGTTTCCATTCCCATATTGTTACTAATATTTAAGATTTTTTAGTCTTAATTATGATTTAAGTAGAGTTTTATACTTTCATTCATCGTCCCACTCTGCCACACAGCAAAAGCCCTAATTGATTATCTAATGTAATTATTTCTTTGCTTTTTATCCTCTACTCAGTATATGGAATTATTCTGCATGGTAGTTTTTTTAACTTCCTTTTTGATAACCTTACACTTCCATAGTCGCATTTTACTTTCATCTTTGGGCTAACTGTACTACGCTTTTGTAAATTTTCCTTAACACTATCTTTGGAAACCTTTTAAATAAAAAATTAAATTAAATTTCATCCGTAATTAAATTTCGATTATCATATTTTAAATGAATTATAAAAACAGAATTGAATTAAATTCAATTGTTATATTTTTACCATTTTATCCTGCGAGAGAAGGGTGAGGAAAGGGTTGTTTTGTTTTGTGAGGGGGCGATTTGGTAATTTAATATTTTCAAGTGAATTTCTTTTCCAAATCAGAGGTGTTTATGCCTGATTTATTTTGAGGGTTTTGAAAAGAATTAGAATTCAATTTCTTCTCAATTCCTTCCTGCAAATACATACCAAATGATGAAATTGAATTCCTTTGGGTTCCTTCTTGAAAATGCATATCAAAAAATGGAATTAAATTCCAATTCCCAAAAAAATTCAATTCTATCCCTTTCCAAACAAAATGTTAAATCCATAAAGCCCACAACAATCACGCAAGATTATCTTATTCGTTCTAACATTTTTTTATCCATTCTAACTACTAATCTTTTAGCACATTAATGGTGCCTTATATTCTCGAAGATTTCCTTGTTTTAAGTAGATATTGGATATCTAAGATTCTTAGAGGGAAAATTATTAAGCGCCTTTGATATCTAATTTTTCATGAGTTTAAATTGCACACAGTATTTACCACTATATTATAACCAAATTGAAGTTTTTAAGTAAAATTCTAGTTAATTCATATTAATTTGGTTGATATATCCACAAGTTTGTAATCATGGTCATCATTTATTACCAAAATAAATAAAATTATTATGATATTTTTGATTATCCAAAGATATGAAGGAAAGGATAATCTGAAAGTGTTCATCATCATCTATCTTGACTTCATACTACTTTTGTCTGTTGTCTTTTTAGGAAAACTTCTCCAGTTCTACCGGAATAGCTCAAAGAGCTAGGCATCCTGACGAACTGAACAAGAATGGTGGTTGGGTGATTGATATTGACTAGTACTTATCACAAAAGGTTTGCTACCATTTCTCCAAAAACCAAAAGAGGTTTAGCATTTGAATATGTATTCTATGTGATAAACTGATGGCTTCTGATCCGGGCGAGTGGTTTTTGAGAAGGATCGGGGGCTCGGTCGGGTCCGGTCATATCCGGCCTGGGTCAAAGAGGGTTAGGCCTGGTTGACCTCGGTCCAATGAGCCGGACATGAATCTGAGCAGGAAGAATAGAGGTCGAGACAGGTAAGATCCTGGTTCAGCCTCGGCTACTCGGAGTCGGTCACTCGGGATAGATCACTCGCGGTCGGGCACCCAAGATCAGCCACTCGGGGTCGGTCACTTGGGATAGATCACTCGGGGTCGGGCACCTGAGATCGGCCACTCGGGGCCGGGCACCTGAGATCGGCCACTCGGGGCTGGGCACCCGAGGTCGGTCGCTCGGGGTCGGTCACCTGAGGTCGCCCGCTCGAGGTCGGTCACCCGAGGTAGGTCTCTCAGGGTCGGTCACCCGAGGTAAGTCACTCGAGGTCGGTCACCCGAGGTGGGCCACTCGGGGTCGGTCCCCCGAGGTCGGTCGCTCGGGGTCGGTCACCCGAGGTCGGCCACTCAGGGCTGGTCACCCGAGGTCGGCCACTCGGGGCCGATCACCCGAGGTCGGTCCCCCGAGGTCAGTCATCTGAGATCGGTCACTCGGGTCGGGTGTCTCTAGCCGAACGCCCTGAGGCCGCCCCACGAACGGAAATGGCTCAGGGTCTAGGCTTATCCGACCGACCCAGACTGCAAGTTAAGGTGAACCGACCGAATGAACAGGAGCAATTAAAGAGCCACCTCCGCGGCAATAATGTGTCAAACCTCTGACACAATCATTACCTGACAGAGCCGCCAAATATTAATGAGGATCAGAAGAGGCAGTTTGGACAGGTTGTCAGGTGGCTGTGGCAGTCTCACAGGGCCACTAAAGTTGCCATTAGCTCAGTCTGCCAATTGACCCATCCTTAATGAGACGGGACATCTCTGACATGGCAGAGAGCTTTTCTTCTCCTATATAAACTCCTCTTTGGGCTCCAAAGAGGGGATTGCTGCCATTTTGCAACCTCAACTCCACTTTGAGTGCCCCGTTCCGGTCCGACCCGAGTGAGTGGTATCTGACCCACGGTAAAGTCCGAGCCCAACCCCTGTGCTACAGCAGACCGGGTCGTCTTGGTTAGACGGAGTCAGCCGAGTGAGAACCAATCTTCGCTTGTCGACAGGATCATCTTCTTTTGACAGATTCATCCTGTTGTCTCGCGGTTGTGTGCTACAATTCAGTGTACTAGCCAGCACGTTTAGCTGATTGTCTAGGACTTGATTCAGCTAAGGTTCAACTTCTAAAACCAAACGGACCTTTCAAAGTAATTTTCATGCCCTTGCTCTTGACAAACCATTTCATCTCTTATTGTGCACAGTTCGAATTTAAAAAACCTGAGTCTGTTGGTCATGATCCTTCTAGTGCGCTTTCATCCATAATATATGTTCCGGAAGTAACCAACGTCGACGGTCAGTCACTAGGGTGCAGCCCACGAGGATGATGACGAGAGATAAAGAACTTCCACCCTGCAAGATTAACACGAGCGTTAGAGAAACACGCTGGAAGTTGTCCGGCGGAGCCCACTCCGACGCTCAAGTCAATGCAATCTCTTAGATGAGGGAAAATAAGGACAAGAGTACGAGTTAGAATGTGCGTAACCCCTTTACTTGGGGGGGTTGGGGTATCTATTATACCTGAGGTGGCCGTCACACGTGTCCCATGTTCTTCTCCACGTCCCTCAATTGTCGGTTACTGGATCATCTTTGTAACAGCTGTCGCAGCCATTAAATCTAGACCGTTGCGATGATTAAGACTTTAATGACTGCGTATTATGGGTCATGATTATCCTGTAATTATTGGCGATGATTATCCCCGGCTCCTAAGGAAGGGAACGGTTACTTAAGGTCGAGTGATCCTTGGGCTCCGCTACCTTGAGGTGATCTCGGGGTCCTTTGGCCCGGAGGGGGGGGCCCGGGCGCTCGCTTTCCCGAGGTGATCTCGGGACCCTGATCTCCCGAGGCGATCTCGTGGCGTGTGTCTTCTTGGAGCGATTCTCAAGAGTATGTCTACCTGAAATGGTCTGGGGGATCCCATCTCGAGGGGGGCCTCGGGGGTCTAGGAAAGAGAGTCATCCAGACTCGGTGGATCTTGCCACATAGCTTTCTCAGTCCACGTGTCAGCCAAGGGGTGCTCAACCCCATCACAAGTCCCTCCTTTCAAGTCTAATCGAAGGAAGTGTGACTGATTGATTAGATTAGTGTTGTGATGAAAAAACTATGTTATAGTGGTCTATATATCTTTTCCTGCTTCCTTGGTGACCTGCCGGGTCCGAGGAATCAAACCATGCATCCCGAGACCCCAGGTAGCTCCTCGAATCCGTCCCACATCTTTATGCGTTTCAAGACAATGTCATGACAGCTGTCCAGGGCCTTTTAGAGGCGCATGGAGTCTCTTAATGGTGACAAGGTCAACTGACGAATGTTACCTCGCCACTTGCTCCGTCATTCTCTGCGTGACGATCTCCCGCTGATACGCACCGCGGGGGCCATACGAAGCAACGACTGTGAAGAATGGTGGCTCCTCGGGATTCCCCATCAGCCCTATTGACGTGATGCCTCTCTATGGCTCACGATCGGGTGGCTTCTCCCGATAAAAGCGGGTGCAATGACACTCTTCTGCCTTCTTGCATTATCTGCTTTCAAACGTCTTCGTTCACCTGTTGTTTGTCTTGCGGCCACCTTTCCCTCCAAGTGTAAGTCCCCGTCCATTTTTTCTCTTCCTCCCCCCCCCCCTCCCCCCCATGGGTCCAGTAGAGAAGAAGAAGAAGATCCGCGGCGAGGGCGAAGATTTGTCGGAGGAGCCAACCTATTACCCAGAGTGATATGATATCATCTCCTCTAGGGTTAAGTTAGAGTCCCTTCATGCAGCCTGCCAGAGGTATGGTATCCCGGTGGACTGGGAGGTGAGGGTTCCAACCCTAAGTCAATCACCCGTAGAGCCTCCTGCGGATTTTTTTGCCTTCTTCTTGGGGCAGGTAGAATTAGGGCTCCGGTTCTTGATTTCCCCCTTTTTCACGAACTTCGCTACCTATTTTGGCATTCCTCTTCACCAACTGGCTCTAAACGCCTTTGCTCAGATAGGCGGGACGTTTATTCTCTTCAAACTTTTCAACATCCCTTTCACCCCCCCCCCCCCCCCCCCCCATTTTTCCATTTTTTCTTCGTTCTGGTTGGCTCGCAGGGGGCATTTGGCTTTACGACCCGTACATGCCACAAGTTCTTGGGAGGTCTCCCTTCCTCCCACAAGAGATGGAAAGAACGTTTCTTCTTTATCCAACTCCCTAAGCGTCCCTTCAGCCCTCTCCGTTGGAAGGAGACCCTGCCACCCATCCCAGACCTCGGCGACTTCCAGCAAGACGCAGGATACCAGAGGGCTAGGGGTATCCTGGCAGGGATAGAGTTTCACGGCCTTCAGTTGGTGCAATGTGAGGAACTTCTTTACCGGGCCGATCTCAGCCCGAAAGTCGCGAGCCTTAACTCAAACCTCCGTAATTTCTATTTGGTCTCGTAAGGATCCTTGTTAATTTTAACTGATATCTTTTTTGTCTCTGTTTTGTAGACGACATCATGCTCTCCCGAGCTTTCAACCGGCTCCTGAAGTGGAAGCAGGCTAACGAGCAGGCCCTGATTCCTGCTTCAGTTCCTTCTGCCCTGGTGGGCATCTCAGACGAGGGCTGCGAGGAAACGGTTGAGCGGTCAGAGAGCCAGGAAGTTTCAGAGACCTCCAAGGATCCCGAGGTGGCCGAACTGCCTGCAAACCCCGAAGGGGATTCCCCTTCCTCCCCCGTCAAGACAGGAGAAGGGGAGGTCGCGCCAACACCTTCTGCCGAGCAACCGATGCCCAGGACCACTGAGAAGAAGCGGCAGAAATGGCTGGCCCAGAAGCCATGCCCCTTGAAAAGGCTGAAGAGGGGCCCGTCCTAAGAACTTCCGCCACTATTGAGGAAGAGGACACGGTGCCTTTGTCTTAGAGGATTCAGAAATAGCCCTCTTCTCCTGCAGGGATAGCCACCGATCTCGTCTCCCGCGACCCAGTCGCTTCGACTGATCTTCCCGCTGCTCAGCACGACAAGGAGGTTTCGCTCGAGGTGCCTAGCCCCCGTCGGAAGGCCCCGGTGGCGAAGAAAATGGCTGCAAAGGGTTCCCAATCTATCTGAATAAAGCGAGCCCCCTCCAATAGTCACAATCCGTAGACAGCGTCCAGCTCGGAGGAGGACGTCCCCGACTCCCGAAATGCTCCTGGCTCGTCATTTCGGCCTGCTGAGGAGCTTCTTCAGCCTCTCTCACAGTTGAGGAGGTCCACCGGGTCAGCCCGGTATCTGGGCATGCTACACCAGTCTCTGCTGACGGTAATTGCACTTAAACTTTTCCCCTTTGTTTTGTTGTTTTGTTTTAATTGTCTTTTTCCTGTATTGCAGGTCGCCTCTAACTGTGCCGCCATGAGCCACCTGTTGTGCTCCTGAGGGGTTACTGAAGACCTCCTCCAGCGGGTGGCGGAGTCAGAGACGGAGGTAGGTCGTGCGCGCGCGGCAAGCCTGTTAGATCGTTGTTGTCTTGCTAGAGTGGGGGGTGAATAGCAACTTTCGATTTTCTTCCTACAATTGTTAGTGCGCAAGCGGAATATACAAAATAAAACTAAACTAAAACAAGAAAGAAACACACCGATGTACGTGGTTCGGAGATGATACTCCTACTCCACGGCTGCTCGTAGGGTGGGCGATCCCTAATCCGTCAGTGGATGATTCCCCGGAGCACCTCCGGTAAGATCTCGTAGCTCCTTGTGGGTGGAGAAACCTCTCCACAACTTTAGGACACTATCTGAGCAACAAAGGCTACTAATCCACTTTATCCAAGCAGATTTCGCCAAGAAACAATAGCCTTAAATGAGCTCCTTTAAATAGAGCTCGAGTACTAACTAGTCGCTACCAGTCGACTACCCCTGGGGCAATCGACTGGTCTCACTCAGATTCGACCGTTACAGTCAACGTTCGAATCACCAGCCATTACCAGTCGACTGCCCCTGGGGCCTAGAGTTACCCTTCCCGAGTACATTTCTCTCCGCACTCAAACCCTCCCGGCTTAGTTCTCGAGTACAAATACTCACACTCGGACCTTCACAACTTGGTTGACTCTTCAATCCGCGATCTCGATCTGTTACCTTCACGCCCTCTTCGTCTTCGGCTCTCATCCCTCGGATGCGCACACAAGCCTCCAGCTTGCCTCCATGTCATCCTTCACGCATGCCTCGAAGTCCGCGCCCCTCGGCTCATCGTCTCTGCCCATGGTCCCTCGGATGCGCACACAAGCCTCCAGCTTGCCTCCATGCCACCCTTCACCTGAAGACATCCAACCAAGTCTATGTGTACCTGCAACCCTGCACACTCACATACACATATTAGTCCAAACACAAACCCTAACTTAATCATATTGACCACACACATCAAAATCCATGATCCTCTAGATCATACTTGAGCTGATTGCCCCAACAAAGCCTTCTACAGCTAGAGGTCAGTAGGGCCGGGCCCTAAGGGTGAAGGTCGAGCACTGTCTTGACACCCTGCTGGCCTCGGAGGAGACTCTGCATGGTTACCGTCTCCGGGAGCGTGTTTGGTCCGAGAAGAACCAGGCTCTCTCTGAGGACTTACAGAAGTTGTCCCAGGAGCGGGAGCAACTCCAGACCTAGACGAGAGAGTTGTCTGACAGCGTCCAGCTCCTGGAGTCCTCGAAGAAGGCTCTGGAGGATTAGAATAAAGAACAAGAGCGTCAGCTAGCTCTCAAAGAATATGACATAGAGCTGGTGACCGCTTACGCCTTTGACCTCCAGGAGGACGTCACCCGAGCCCAGGCCAAGGCCTCAGCCACCTCCCAGAAACTCCAGGAGACACTGGGGGCTCATGATCACCTGTCTTGGGAGGTGGCAGAGTTAAAAGCTACCAAGAAGAAGGTTGAGGCTAAGCTACAAAAGCAAAAGTTTGATCAGGCAGCCCAACTGTCCTAGGTCGAGGCGGAGTTCAAGGACAAATTTCTGCAGTCTGATGAGTTTAGCGACCTCTTGGCCGGGGAGGTATTGAAGCGCCTAAAATAGGACTTCAATGGCGCCATTAGCTAGTTGAAGAATGCCCAATTGCTGAAACCAGACGCAGATCTAAGTGCCATGGACGTCAGTCGGGTTTGGGACGAGCTCTCGCCTGAAGAGCAAGAGATATAAGGCTCTTCCCAGCCCTGAACCTCGCTATTCCCTTGTCCTCTATTCTTTGTAACTTTTTCATTCTTCTTTTTGCGCTAGCCATGGAATTACCCTGAATACAATGAAAAACCTTTTTTGGCTCATTGTCTTGAGTTCCTTTTCTTCCTGTCTCCTTATGTATTGTGTGTCCTTGACATGAGGAACAAGGACCTTGAGGAGCTGGTGTTTTTCTTCAACTCAAGGAGCAAGGGCACGGATGAGCGACAATTCGGTCCAAGGAGCAAGGGACCCCAACCTCGGGGGAGGCCCCGCGCGAAGCTTCAGAGGTCACAACCATAATGAATGTGACTTTCCGCTCACCCGCCCCCCGGGGGGCAGCTAGACTGAGGTGATAAGGCCATATGGGAGAGCCCGAGCAAAGGAGTGGTCTCCTCTACAGGGTCCACTGATTGTCTCCCCTACGTATACCAATCCTTTGTACTTCCTTGAGACGTTATTGTCAACATGTTCCCCTTAGAAATAAAGGGCACAGGGACCAAGCCTCCTCACCGCGGAGGTAGTAGGGTGCTACAGCTCTTGGTCGGGCATTCGCAGCACCCGGACCAAGCCTACTCACGGCGAGGGTAGTAGGGTTTTACAACTCTTGGTCGGGCATTCGCAGCACCCATACCAAGCCTACTCCCCGCGGGGTAGTAGGGTTTTACAGCTCTTGGTCGGGCATCCGCAGCACCCAGATCAACCTTACTCACCGTGGAGGTAGTAAGGTTTTACAGCTCTTGGTCGGGCATTCGTAGCACCCGGACCAAGCCTACTCACCGCGAAGGTCGTAGGGTTTTACATATCTTGGTCGGGCATCTGCAGCGTCCGGACCAAGCCTACTCACCGCGGGGGTAGTAGGGTTTTACAGCTCTTGGTCGGGCATCCGTAGCGCCCGGACCAAGCCTACTCACCGCGGGGGTAGTAGGGTTTTACAGCTCTTGGTCGGGCATCCACAGCGCCCGGACCAAGCCTACTCACCATGAGGTAGTAGGGTTTTACAGCTCTTGGTCAGACATCCGCAGCGCCCGGACCAAGCTTACTCACCGCGGAGGTAGTAGAGTTTTACAGCTCTTGGTCGGACATTCACATCACCCGGACTAAGCCTACTCACCGCGGAAGTAGTAGGGTCTTAGATTACCAACCACCTAAGTTGCAACCAAGTAAATTTTTGTGTTTGAGCTTTTTATCAGTTTAATTTGTTTATGTTTATTTTAACCAATTATTGTAACTAATCTGAATTTTTTGTGAGACAACACAAAATATTTAGTTTTATTTTACAACTGCAATTCACCCCTCTTGTTGGTCCACCTTGTCTCGACAGTTAATATTCTCCATTTTAGTCCCGAGCTCATGATTTTCTTGAGCTCTATCCAAAAGGCTAAATATTGACACTTTAATTTTTTCTATATATTTTCAATATGAAACTTTGATTGTATTTTCAACCATCATCCCTTCAAACTCTCATGGTCATGGGCTTCAAACTCTCATGGTCATGGGCTTCAAACTCTCGTGGTCATGGGCTCCTCTCAAGTATTCGATCACCCTTGACCTGTTTCGGATTTCCCACCTCTTTCGTGGAAGGTCACAAACCTAGCATGGCTTGATTAGAACCATAACTCTGATACTATTTACTAAAATCAAAAGAAATTATATATTTTAAAATAATATAATATTATCCATTTTAATCTAAATCCTTATGATTTTATTTTTGGATTCTATTTTTGGATTCTACTAAAAGAACTCATATCAATAGAGATATTTTTGCCTTTTAAATCTATGATATTTTTCATATATTTCTAATGTGGGACTTTGAGAAAAAAAAATTATTGTTGAAAATTTCAAGATATTTTTATCGATTTATATCGATTCATATGTATTGATATCGTAAATAAATATACGTGAAGAGGTTATCTTGCATGTGCAAACCTATATAGGATGCAAATCCATGGAGAGATTAACAAGCAAAGAGACTTCTCCACCATCATTACCCTTTTTTCCGTTGTGTAATCTTGAAGCACTATTATTGCACATGGGATCCTCTGTCTCGAGATTTTCTTTGTTCCCGTGTCCCAACTCGCGCGGCGATGGTCGGCGAGTCCTCCGATCGCCAATCGGACACCATCATTAGTCTCCGATCGTCGTCCCAAATCAAACGATACCTTGGGAGAACAGTGAATCGGTCGATATCGTCGCAATTGTGATTTCGCCGGATTCGACGGTGAATCCGGCGAGATCGCAATTGCGACGATCCTCGACGGGTTCACCGTACCCCCTAGGGTATAGTTTTGTTCGGGGCGGTGGTCGGAGGCCGTCGGTGATGTCCGATCAACGATCGGAGGACTCGCAGACCATCGTCGGCGAGTTGGGACACGGGGACAGAGAGAATCTCGGGACAGAGGATTTGTTCTCCTATTATTGGAGGGAGAGTATTTTAAGGAAATTACATCGAACATGGACCTTGACATCTTGCATCTTCATTTCCAGCCCAGATGTTATGACTAGCGCACGAGAAGGGTGAACACACTAGCTTTGTCAAGTTTTGACCCCCATACCTCAAGGTGATAATACTAAACACCCTAACCATTAGGGATGAAAACAGGTCATGTTAGACCAGACTTTTGTCTTAATAGGCCAGACCTGTATAGTAACAAAATGACCCAAGCCTGGCCTGTGGTCTGTTATAGGCTTTGTTCTTGGCCTAAGCCTGACCTGTTCAATAGGCTGGCCTGGCTTGCGACATGTTTACAAAGCCTGTAAATTAAAACACTTTATACAGGTCAACAAGCAAAAGCATTAACACAGGTCGAAAACCAACCTTAACATGTTTTGCATCATACAAGCCTCAAAACAAGCCTTGCATCATACAAGCCTCAAACAGGCCAGACCTATAAATATATTCATATGTATCTAATTTTAACAAGCTCAGACCAGTCTGTCAGACTTGGTAGTCTTTATAAGAAAAATAGGCTTTAAAAATAGTTCTGAATATTATCCTATTTCTAAACAGGTCAGGCCAGGCCACAAGCCCCTAACAGGCCGCCCGATCAATTTTCGTCCCTACTAACTATAAATCCATCCCGTGAGGATTCAAGGATAAAAAGGAAGGATGTATTTTTTAATTTATTTCTTTTGTTAGAACACGGAGAAATGTATCACTCGAACTTAATAAAGTAGATACATTGGTTCAGCATCAAAGACGAGCCTTATTTTTCGATCAGAGAACGTTTATCTGACGTTGAAACTAAACAAAAATCAAAACATATCAAAGCCAGCGAACAGCATTGCTGAAAGCAGCTACCAAGCCTTAATTTCACTTCCGGTTGTGCTCCTGCACGAATGGGGAGTTCTTGGCGTCCTCCTCAGTGAGGCCGGCGGTGAACTTGACGACGAGGACTCCGGTGACGAAGAATCCAACGAGGAAAGGCCAGTTGCGGTTGAACTCCCTCCTGAAGAACACCGGCCACGGATCAAACTTCCTCATATATTCTCTAGCCGCAGTCGCCTCCTCTCCTCTAGGGTTTCGCCTCCCAAAAAGGAAGGATGTTTGAAGCGATGTATCAATGTGAAAAATATCTCCACAATGGATTTTATGTATTTGAAGTTGAAGTAATGGATACCCTAGATAAAGACACTAGCTAACTCTTTAAGGCCGTCTCCAATTACAAATATCATATTTAGTATAATTTTTATATCAAAATAAATTTTAACATCAAATATTATTTCAACTCTAATCCACTCACACTATATCAAATAAAAAAGAATATTCCTTAAAATTATTTTTTCTTATTCATAATTTAATTATCAACATACATTTTAATTTAATAATATGATAATTATTATATTTAAAATTAATACTTCATTCATTTATATTTAAGAAGTTATTTTTTTTAAATTTTACATCCAACTAATATATATAAAAATTATAATTTTCATTTTTAATATTTATTACATAATATTTCGAAAATAAATATATTTTAAAAATATTATAAAATAACTGACCATTTAAATAAAATATATTATAATTTTTTATTTAAAAAAGATAATGAGACTTAATTGAAAATATAATATTATAAAAATTTATTCAAAATTATTATTATAGGAATTTATAATAAATAATTAATATTACTATAAATAATGAGAGAAAAATAATAATAATAAATTAATTTTTATTTATGATATTTAATAATATATATTATATTTGATTTTATCGATTATATAATATAATAAAAAATTTTAATAATTAAAAAAATATTAAAAAAAATTTTAACACCAAATATGACGTGGGAATACTGTATCATCATTAAATGAGAATACCCTGTTTTCAAATCAAATTTGATGTAAGAATTTAATGTATGGATTGATGATAAATAATGTGAATGGTGGAAGTGCTAAACCAAATATCCGCTGAAATTTATGTAAAATTGTTAAAAATTAAAAGTGTGCTATTATATTATTATTATTATTATTATTATTAAAAGTATTAAATAATTCTTGCGTTAACTATGAGTTCTAACCAACAAGTTGATAATTGACGCGTGGCAACATTTGGTTGGCTTTTATTTGAGTTGATGTTCTTAAGTGCGCACTTAATCTTGGCGAAAAAAAAAAATGAAATGATCATCTTAGCGGCCTCTGATTTCGACCCCATAAATTTTTAGAGGGAGGCAAACCATGATTATCACTGTTATAGTGAAGCGTCTGAGGTCGAGGAAATTAATGCCAACAGATCAAGATTTTATCTCAATACGTAACTGACAATTTTTGAACCTGTGATCTCGACCAAATCGATTAGGCATTTTATCATCCGATTCAACCCGTCAGGGCTCTTAATCCTGAATTGGCGACCCTAGATTTGGCGGTCTCTTGGCGCCAAAATCCGACTGTCCCGCCAAATTCCCGCCCAAATAGTCGAAAAGGGTACCGATCGGTTTGGAAATCGCTCGCTCGACCATCGCAAGCAAGAGAGATGGAGGAACCTAAGGTGGCCGGCCTCCGGACCACCCGAGGCCGCGGCTCAGATGCTTCTGTCCGTTCCGCCGCCCTCGAACGCCTCAAAGCCCTCCGTAGCTCCGGGGGTCGCAGATCCGATGCTGGCGCCACCCTACAGGTCAAAATGGAGGCCCCCATCTACGACGTGGTCGAAGAGGATGACTACGCAGCCCTCGTCGCCAGCCGGCGTGAGAAGGCCAGTGGCTTTATTGTAGATGATGACGGGCTCGGTTACGCCGATGACGGCCAGGAGGAGGATTGGTCCAACCCCAACCTCGCTTATTCTTCCGGCGACGAGGAAGAACCCTCGGGCGGCGAGGAAGAACAACCCAAGAGGAGAAAGGCGCCGAAGAAGGATCCTGTGCTTAAGAAGCCTCCTCCTTCCTCGCTTACGGCGGCTGCCGCTATGATGGGCAAGCAACGACTCTCTTCGATGTTTACGTCCTCAATATTCAAGAAAAACGATCGTGTTAAAGGGTCTTCTATGACTTCCGAAAGCATTGTGGATGATGTAATAGCTGAATTTGCTCCCGATGAGACAGATAGAGAGAAGAGGCGGCGGAATGCTGTCAATAATGCGGCTCCAACTACTATTATGACACTGCCGGTGGTCCAGGTTAAGCCTGAAATGCAACAACCTCTTGTCATCGACAATCATAATGTTGAATTTAAGCTCAGTGATGAGGAACCGTTGGTCAAATCAGAGGAGTGCCAAGCAAACGATGACATAGGACAAGTAAAAGATGTAGACATGGAAACACATGAGAAGGATTTGGCTAGCATGGCTGAACCAGCAACTATTGAGAGTTTAAATGAGGCAACTAACGATGCCAATTTGCATTCAAAAATGGAGGATCCAAAAAGTGCAAAAAGGTCATCTTTGAATGCTACAATCAAGGTGGAAAGTGATGCTTCCATGATAAGTGCAACTGCTGACTGGAGGGCAGTATGTCATGAAGGAGGTGTTGGGCCTGAAGGTGAAGTTACTGAAACAAAGGCCAATCTTAACTCAGATGAGAAGTCTGAGTTTACCCTGGAAGCTGATGGTTCACTTCCATTTTACATAATCGATGCACACGAGGAAACATCTGGTGGTAATTCTGGTATTCCTTACTTATTCGGAAAAGTAAGCTAATCTATCTCATTCAATTCTTTTTTGGTTCTAGTTTTTGTCATCTCACTTAATTCACCTAAGCAATTATCCCATCATTAGAAGACAACTGTTTTGGAAACTGTACCAAAATTATAGGTACATTTAATAATTAATAATTGCACAAAAGGCAATGAGACCTATTTTGAAGATTCCATATGAGAGGAAAGTTGCAGAAGCGTACACATGTATATTAGTTAATAGTTGAAACTAATGTGACAAATTCATTACATGTGGCACACTCCTGACTCATTTCTTTGTTTTTTATTTTGCGTGTTCCTTGCCAATTACTCATGTTCCAGAATGTAAATATTCTTTTTGTATTCACAATAAGTATTTCTTACTTCTTCATGGTTGGTGTGTATATGACCAGCTTCACTCTTCAAGAAATTAAAGTGAGTCGAATTGTACCTTTTATAATAGGATGGATATTGAAAATTGAAGTGCTGCCACAAGCTAGCACCAAGTTACTACTTACTAAGAGAGTAAATACAAAATTTTCTAATTGTTCAATGTCAAACTTTTAGTGGAAAAGAGTCTTGATTTGGAAAATAGAGATAAACAAACTGAAATGATCCTCAAAGGTAGATGCCATATCTTCCTTGTTTATTCACTTAGTTCTTGTTAGATTTTTTCAACATAAATTCTGTAAAAGTTTTTCAAAAGATATGGAGAGGAAGAAGTTGGCAAACATGCACATACAAAGGCTTGGCGCATGCGACACTCATGTGGTACAAACTATCATTATGCTAAGCACACTTGCAATTCAACTGCACACCTTGACTTGAGTTGCATTGGTTTGCTAGCTTGTTTTATGCCATTTAGGACACCATGCCGAGACAATGAGTGGTTCTAAAAATTTGTGTGAACTAATATTTGAATTGTTGTTATGCAATAGGTTCGGGTGAACTAACACTTGAATTGGCATGCTTTGAACCCTTGAAAGATGCCTGGTCTATATTGAATCTAAATAGATGCCATTGCAACCGAACTTAAAGGGCATTGACTAGGGAAAATTAAAATTTAAATATAATAGAAGTAAAACCTCTCCTAACTAGGGATGCAACGGGTAGGATTTAAGTCGGATTTCATATACTCCTTACCCATCCTTATTTATTATATTCATTCCCATCCCCATACCCATTGGGTATTTAACTTTCATACCTATCCCCATACTCGTTGGAGGATCGGGTATCCATATCCATCATCCTATTACTACCTACCATTCTCTTTTTTTAAAAAAAAATTATTTCAATGTACTTGTCTGCTCTTCGTTGTCTCGCACTCCTTCGATTGGGTGAGCATTTTTCTGGAAAAGAAGACGAGATACGTGTTGGTGACAGGATAAAGATGCAAACTAAAAGTTTTTTTTTCCAATGTGGAAAGTGTGCTTAAGTTTTTTCTTTCCCAATAAAAAAATGAAGCTTACACACACCACACACACACACACACACGTGTAGGGTATGGCTATGATTTTATCACATCTGCCTCCATATCCGATTACTATAATCGGGTATAAAAATTTCCTCAGTATCCTCCTCTAATCGGATCGTATGTCATATTCGGAGGAAATTGCCATTCCTATTCGGGGGTGAAGGAAAATTGAAGGGCTTGTGGTTTTACATGATTAAAATCCCTCTTCAAGATCACTTACTACTTAATAATTGTAACAAGGTCAATTTTTGACCATTCTACCAAATCATTAATGGAAATTTGGTTAGTAATGGGTTGCAATGGTGGTTTGTCAATTTATAGCAGTCAATGATCCTGAATTGCACATTTGTTTTAACTAAGGCTTAATTTTCCCCAAAAAAATAGTGTGTAACTGGGACTTGATGAAATAACTCTAGGATATATTTAGATAATTTGCAATTTGTATTAGTGAGAAAGAGCTTGTGGTCCTCTCGAGTTGAAAACAAGGTTATTAGAATCCACCCATTGGATTGTTAAATTTGATGACTGGAGTTGCTTTAGAGGAATTGAAAAGTTGTTAGAATCCTTGAATTTAACTAACCTATTTGGCTATTTCTCCACCTTATATAGACCAATTCACAACTCTTGAATGGGTTATGTCTTCTGGGGTGCACCCATCTTGGTATGATATAGGCTTTAGGACTTGGATTACTTGGATAATTTAGATCACATCGATCCAAGATATTGGTTTACTCATACTTGTTAAATTATTGTCGCAACATGGGTCAAAATTGCACTTTTGCAAGTGGAAATTGTTTGTGAGTTTGTCATCTTGCATGGAAATGTAGTTGGCACATATTGTCCTAAATGGCAGTAAATTAAATATGCACCTTAATGCAATTCCTGACGATGACTATGTGGGGAGTGCAAATTATGCCAATGATGCGCCATATTGTGCAATCCATGAGATTATTGCTATCAATATTAGTTTTTTAATTAATAAAACATATAGGCATAAAGATTAGGCTTTTAAAAGCAAGCATACACAGATGCTATTTGATTAATTCTCTGAACAACACAAATGCACTGTGCGAGTGCATACGCTTGGCCCGTACTAAAAATATCTAAAATTATTTATGTTGATGCAAATGCTTAGCATTTGTATAGAGCCCAAACTAATCATGCTATCAAATCAACAATTCTAGATAAATAATATCTGTAACTATAGAACTTAAGATGCTATCTATAAGTAACCATCTATATTAATCAATGATGTGGAACACATCATGTATCTAACATGAACATAATTTTATACATGCAAACCAATTGTTTAAATTAATTGGCCTTTTAAAAGGATTTCATAATTACAAGAACTAATCCTCTGAGGAGAAAAATCATAAAGCCACTTTCAGTATCTTGAATGTCCACTTTTGTGGTTGCATAGGTGCATATACCATCACCTACATTGTTTGGCCCTACATATTCTCACTCATGGGTTGAATCCCTCTTTCTCAGCTCTTTCTGAAATGGAGGACCATATACCAAAAATATGCAGCTTCCTAGTCCCGTTTTTAAGACTTTGATAAATAAGGAGGTCATTGGAAAGGTCAACCTAGCGTCTGAGGTTTCCAGCACTAGGGTCTAATGACAAATTTACTTAAAATCTAATAGTATAATTTCTACCCGCCATAGTGATGTATGGCTCACAGGAAAAGTCTTCTAGTTACTAAGCTCGTCCTCCAGGGACAAAATCTGCTAGTTAAAGATAATACTTATGTTTGAAAAAATGTCTGCATTTCTTCTCACATTTCTCTAGTGTTGTTTGTCCTAGATTTTTTTAACACTTATTCCACATGGTCATAATATCTATGTTTAATATTTTTGATTCCTTAGCTATAGGTCAAGTGACATTTCAATTTAACTTATAGCAATACTGTAAATGTTGGTCCTAATTGTGTGCATTTTTTATGAACTCTAGGTTAAAGCAGGCAGTGGTTATCAAAGTTGTTGCATCATTGTGAAAAACATGCAAAGATGTGTTTATGCCATTCCCGAAGGATTCTGTTTTTTGACAGCATAAACATAGCTGGGGAGAAATTCTCCTAAGTCTCAAAAGTCAGAAACCACTCTCAGAGAAACTCTGCAAGTAAATCTGTGCTATCTAAACATGGCTCATGAATGTCATAGCATTTCTTTCCTATTGCATTGAGATCTATAAANAAATTTTGAGTTTAGACCTTAGACTTTTTCAGTTTTTTTGAAACACTTGTTTTTAAGCACAAAAAAAATTCCAGGCTTTAAAAATTCATACTTAGAAAGATTCGAGACTTGGAAACCTTTTTCAGACTTAGGAAAAAATTTCAAACTAAAAAAAACAAAATTTCAGACTTTTAGAAAAAACTTTTCAAAAGAATATTTTTAAGCAAAAATTAATAGCAGTTCAGAGCAAAAAGGATTTTAAGCAAATAAATTAAGTTTAGAAATAATTCAGAGTTAGAAATTTTGGAAAAACATTTTTGTTCCCTGTTTCCTTTCCAACTCTCCCCCTTTGACATATATCAAAAAATGCACAAAAAGATATTTGCCAATAATTAAATTAACATTTGCTGTACTGAATCGAGCTAGGACCTAAGTCTGGTTAAATCTTTAGGGACCTGTCTAACCCAATTAGCTACTTACTAACTGTTATAAACAGTAGTTTTCGCTAGGTTAGTCAAGTTAAGTGCATTGGTTCAAGTTAGATTGTCTAAACTTGACACTTAACCTGATTGCTGTTCATTTAGTGCCCCAATTGCTGCCGATGCACTGACTTAAAGCATCTTGAATTGAGGCAAAGACCTAAGCATCTCAACCCTTTCTAGGTTATCAATCAAAAGTATCCTTAGGTGCTTGTGAGATGCTGGCTTCTAAGTCTATATGTGCATGCAGTTCTAGGGTTAAAGCCTAGGCTAAGTCCATTTCGAAGAAAACCCTAGTTTTGAAGGGGGTAGTTTTTGAAATAAAACTAAGTCAAAGAAAAAATTTTTAGAACTGAAGAAAAAACTTTTTAAAGTCAAAGTAACATTTTTAACAAAAACATTTTAAAATCAATTAAGACATTTTAAGATCAATTTAAAACATTTTAAAATCAATTTAAAACATTTTAAGACAAAAACCAAATGATTCTATTCTACTAAGCACAACCCTAACTGCCTTCTTAGTGAGCTAAACTCAGATTCAGGTAGGGGTTTAGTGAATATGACAGCTAGGTTGGATTTGGAGTCTACATGCTTAAGGACTATTTCACCCCTAGCTACGTGATCTCTTACAAAGTGATGTTTTACTTCTATGTGTTTTGTTCTAGAATGTTGTATTGGGTTTTTGGTTAAGTTAATTGAGCTAATATTGTCAATATTGACTTGGGTCTGATTGTAGTCTAGTTGAAGGTCCTTAAGAGTATGCATCATCCATAGGAGTTGAGCTACACACTCTCCTAAGGCTACATATTCGGCTTCAGTTGTTGATAAAGCAACACAGTGTTGCTTTCTACTGCACCAACTTACTAGCTATTTCCTAAAAGTTGACAGCTTCCACTTGTACTTTTCCTATCTAATTTACAACCAGCATAGTCAGAATCAGAGTATCCTGATAACTTAAAGGATGAAGTCCTAGGGTACCAAATCCCTACATTTAGGGTGCCCTTAATGTATCTTAAAACTCTTTTTAGGGCTGCTAAGTGAGTTTCCTTAGCACAGGTTTGGTACCTAGCACACATTCCTACTGAAAAAAGTATATCAGGTCTGCTGGCTGTAAGGTACAGTAGACTTCCTATCATACTTCTGTAAAGTTTTAGGTCTACTGGTTTACCCTCAGGGTCACTATCTACTTTTACATTTGTGGCCATTGGGGTACTTACACTTTTAGAGTTATCCATTTTAAATTTCTTAATTAGTTCTTTAGCATATTTAGATTGATGTACATAATTTCCATCCTTAGTTTGTTTGATTTGTAACCCTAGGAAAAAGTTGAGTTCCCCAACTAAACTCATTTCAAATTCATTTTCCATAATTGTTACAAATTCTTTTAGAAATTTAGAATTAGTTGATCCAAATATTATATCATCTACGTAAATTTGGGCAACAAATATATCCTTTTCTAAAATTTTAACAAACAAGGTTGGGTCGATTTGACCTTGTTTGAATTCTTTAGAGATCAGGTAATTGGATAATCTTTCATACCAGGCCCTGGGTGTTTGTTTTAGTCCATACAGGGCTTTACTAAGTTTGTAGACATGATCAGTTTTTCTATATCCTCAAATCCTGGGGGTTGTCCTACATAAACTTCTTCCTTAATAAGCCCATTTAAGAAGGCTGACTTTACATCCATTTGGTATAATTTAAATCCTTTATGAGATGCAAAGGCTAGTAACATCCTAATAGACTCAAGTCTAGCTACAGGGGCGTAGGTTTCATCATAATCCAACCCTTCTACTTGGCTGAATCCCTTAGCTACTAAGCGGGCTTTATTTCGGACTATTTCACCTTGATCGTTTAACTTATTCCTAAATACCCACTTAGTGTCAATTACGGATTTGCCCTTAGGTTTAGATACTAACTCCCAGACTTGGTTTCTCTCAAATTGGGCTAACTCTTCTTGCATGGCTAAGATCCAGTCAGGATTAGGTAGGGCTTCCTCAATAGTCTTAGGTTCAATCTTTGAAATCATGGCTATTTGACTAAGATTTCTATAGGAAGCTCTAGTTCTGACTCCTAAGGTTGGATCACCTACAATTTGGTCAGTTGGGTGACTGAGTCTGGGTTTCTTGGTTTTTCTAGTACTTGGCTCAGCTTCAGGTCCAGTGGGTCCAATAGGTTCAATTCTGGGTTCATTGGTTGGTTCAACTAATTCAAAAGTTGGTTCAATTGTTAAGTCATTAAAGGGTTTAGTTAGGGTTTCAGAGTTATCTTCTTGATCAGTATTTGATGAAGCTAAGTCAGAATTATCATATTTTGGGTTAGTTTCTTCATCAAATATTAAGTTGGTTGTTTCTTCAATTTTCTTAGTTATTTTGTTGTAGACTCTATAAGCTCTACTTGTTGTAGAGTACCCTAAAAAGATACCTGGGTTTGACTTGGATTGAAATTTTCCAAGATAGTCTTTGGTATTAAGAATATGGATTTTGCATCCAAAAACTCTAAGATAGTGTAGGTTTGGAAGTCTATGGTAGTAAAGTTCATAGGGTGTTTTATTTAACCTTTTATTAAGCAGAATCCTATTTTGGATATAGCAAGCTGTGCTAATTGCTTCTGCCCAATAGTGGTTAGGTAGGTCAAATTCATTGAGCATAGCCCTAGCAGCTTCCTGTAGGGTTCTATTCTTCCTTTCTACTATGCCATTTTGTTGGGGGGTTCTAGGACACGAAAATTCGTGTTTATATCCATTTACTTTGCAGAATTCTTCGAATCTTTGATTCTCGAATTCTCCCCCGTGGTCAGACCTAAGTCTTTTGATTTTGGTATCATTTTTATTTTCAATCAATTTACAAAAGTTGTTAAATAGGTTCAGGGTTTCATCTTTGGTCTTGAGAAACCTGACCCAGGTGAACCTAGAGTAGTCATCAATTATCACTAAGCAGTATCGGTTTCCACTTAGTGACTTGGCTCCATGTGAATCAAATAGGTCAAGGTGTAGGAGCTCAAGTGTGGTTTGGGTTTGATCAGATTGGATCAATTTGTGACTAGACTTGGTTTGTTTGCCTTGATTACAGGATTCACATATTAGGTTTTCATTATTCTTAATTTTGGGGACACCTTTGACTAAGCCAAGTTGGGTAATTTTTGAGATAGTTCTTAGATTGGTATGACTTAATCTCCTATGCCAGAGTTTTGATTGTTCTAACTGTGTTAACATACATTTGGGTATAAGGGGAAGATTTATAGTGTATACATTGTTTTTCCTAGTGCCCTTAAGCATGATTTCTGAGTCTTGTGCATTTCTAATCAGGCAACTAGAATTGTTGAAAGTAACTAAATAACCAGAGTCACATAACTGACTTATGCTAAGTAAGTTAAAATTGAAGTTTTCCACCAATAGAACTTTCTTAATAATGAAATTGGATTTAAGTTCAATATTACCTGACCCAATTACCTTGAGTGTAGCATTGTTACCAAATGCCACTGAGCCTAGGTTTTTGAACTTGAGTTTGGTGAACTTCAATTTGTCCCCAGTCATATGTCTGGAGCACCCGCTATCTAACATCCATTGGTCCAAATCTTTATGTTCCTACACATAAAGAATTTTTGATGATTTGGATCCAATTTGAGTTAGGGATAGCTTAAATTGAGTTTCACTTCCTAGTCTGTCTCACCCCAGTCTAGGGTTTTCAAACACGTTAACCTTAAGGTTTTTGTGAGACAGTTTTGAGAGTTGAAATTAGTTTTGAAAAGGAATTTCAATTTATTTTCGAAAAAGTTCTTTATTTTTGAAAACAGATTTTTAAACAAATAAGTTTAGAAATTTTGAGAAAGAAATAAGTTTAAGAAGTAGAAATTTTGAAAAACAGATTAAGAGTTTTTTGAAAAAGAGATAGGTTTGAAAACAGATTAGAATCTATAATTATTTGAACTTTGAGTTAGATTCGAATTTGACAAAAGATAATTTGAATTTGAATTTCAGAAATTGGCTTCCAGGTCTTGGCGAGGCACTAGGCCTTCTTTGGCCGTAGCCTTATGGGATCATCCACCCTTTCCTTGACAAAGCCTTTTAATGAAATTTCATTTTCAAATTAAATTAAGTCATTTTCTGGTCTAACTAGCTTGGGTCTTGGATCGGTAGCTTCGGCTGGTTTCACCAGTCTAAAGAGACCAAGTAGACTTGATCTTATTAGAGTTGGTTTCCCCAACGTACTATCATCTCACCTCCTCCCAATACTATGTTTTCAAGTTTCAAGTAATTTAGTCCTTAAATCTAAGTATTCCTTAAATCTAAGTATGGCAAATTGCAGAAAATTAAATAAACAAGCAATCAAACAATTAAAAAAATTATCTAATTATAAAAATTGTTTTGATTTTAGCTCCCCCTGGACTAAAGCCTCTGTATGGGTTAGGCAAGATGTGAATCTTGTCCTTGGGGATCCAAAATTGATTTGAACCAGTTGGTTTAGTCAGGCACAGTTTTGGCACCCATGCCTGAACCTTAGGACTAGACCGGTTCAGTACAGCAAAATAAGATCTTTGCCGAGATTTGGTTCTATAGCCAAGTCCGGATCGGTTTAGAACAAACTTCTGTTTTCCCAGAATCATATCAAGATTCTTGGAACCAGAAGTGAATCTTTCTAAAGCTGTTCTTAAGTCCTTAACTTGAGTTTTCAGGGAGGAATTCTCTGATTCAAGTTTTTCAACTTGGTCAGGGGTTCCTTCCTGAATTTTCTCAGTTAAGGATTTAGAATCAGCTCCCTCTTTCAGGAGTTTTACTTCCTGTCGGAGGGACTCGATTCGGAGTTTGGCTTTCGCCAAATCTCGGGATAGATAGGAAATAAGCGAATTCAATTGTAATTTTGAAAAACCCGTTACCCTTATTTCGCCGTCGTCGGAGAATGTCAGCTTGCCGTCGTCCCGGTCCGAGTCTGAGTCAGTCTCGATTTGATCCGAAGCGGTCAGGGCTAGAAGATTGGACTGGGGTGCTTCTTCTTCTTCTTCTGAGGAAGACTCGTCCCAGGTTGCTTGGAGTGCCTTCTTCTTTCTGGTCCTTTTGGACTCCTTTAGACTTGGACATTCAGTCTTGTAGTGGCCCTTCTTCTTGCATTCGTAGCAGGTTACGTTGGGCTTTTGTTTGTCAGTTGCCGGTTCAGCTTGTCCGTCCTTTCTTCGGCTTGTTCTCCGTGTGTTGGTTTGGTTCTTCAACTTTTTGTAGTAGCTTCGAGCTAGCCGGACCAGTTCAGATTGATCTTCTTCTTGATCTTTTGTTTCTGAATCTGAGGTAGATTCGGGTTCAACTTGAGTTTTCTTCTTGGTCGTCTTTCCTATTTTCCCTGCAAAGAAGGCTATACTTTTCTCGACCAAATTGCAGTTAGTCTGTTCATGCAGTTCAAGTTCAGAAAATAACTCATCTAACTTAATTTTTGAAAGATCCCTAGAGACCTTGTATGCATCTACCATAGATGCCCACAAGGTGGTCCTAGGGAACGCGTTTAGGGCATACCTTATAAGATCACGGTTTTGAACCTGGTGACCTATTGCGTGAAGACCGTTCATCAGTTCCTGGATTCTGGCGTGGAGCTGGGCTGCTGTCTCGTTATCTGCCATTTTGATAGTGAAGAGCTTGTTCAGTAGCAGATCCCGTTTGCTGATCCTCGTATCTGAAGTTCCTTCGTGGAGCTCGATCAGTTTAGCCCATAGCTCCTTGGCACTGTTGAATGGGCCTACGCGGTTCAGCTCCTCTTTTGTCAGTCCGCATTGAAGGGTCTGAGTTGCTTTGGCGTCAGCTTCAATCTTGCGTTTAAGGGCAGTGTCCCACTCTGAGTAGTTTTGTGGTACGCCTTCAGCATTTGTGGGAATCATCAGTCCAGACTGGATGATTATCCACATGTCCACCTGAGTTTTCAGGTGGACCTCCATTCGACTTTTCCAGTAAGGAAAGTCTTCTCCACTAAAAAGTGGAGGTCTG
This sequence comes from Boesenbergia rotunda, assembly GCA_024364735.1. Classification (NCBI taxonomy): domain Eukaryota; kingdom Viridiplantae; phylum Streptophyta; class Magnoliopsida; order Zingiberales; family Zingiberaceae; genus Boesenbergia; species Boesenbergia rotunda. The sequence continues at coordinate 209,488 of JAGFNQ010001596.1, forward strand.
GCAGTGCTAAAACCTTCTTGGATGGCCATTTGTTAACTGAAATAGCAAACAATGAAAATATTCCAAGACTTGGTCTTGGATTAGTAGTGCGGGAAAAAAAAGGAACAAATTTCAAGGGGTGTTGCACCAACCTTGAAAGAAAAACTCGAACGAAAATATTTAAAAAAAATGAGAGAGAAAACGAAAGAAATCCGAAAAATTTTCAAACTGGTGGTTGCACCAAGTTTGAATTCCCCGCTCTGATACCACTTGTTGGATCGAGAGATGCGATAGAGGGGGGTGAATGTCGCAAATCGTTCGGATTAAATAAAAAGAGTAAGTGCGCGGCGGAAATAGAGACAAAGCAACACAACGCTAACAAGGTCGTTTTACTTGGTTCGGAGCCTGGGTCGACTCCTACTCCAAGGCCCACGGTCGTTGACCGTTTACTTTGGGCAATTCTATAATGCGTAGAATGAGTACAGAAGAGAAATACAAATTGCAATAAGAAAGATTACACTTCTGTATTTACCAACTCCCGGGGTAGGCTCGAGTTTCGGTGCAGCGGGAGGTCGACGGCGCTTCGGACTTGAGTCGGGAAGTTCCTGGAGCAGAGCGCGGTCGTCAGAGAGTTTGGATGTGTTGAATGAAAGCGGTGTTCTGAAGAGGAGGGTCGAGGCCCTTTTTATAGTGCCTGGGGCCGCCCTGGTCGACGGGGGCGCCCCCCCCCACGTGGCAGCAGATCCACAAGAGGCGCGGTCGTCGACTTATCCCTTAATTCTCGGGATAAAGCCTTGACTGGGGCGCCCTGGACGCTGGGGGCGCCCTGGTTGACCCGGTCAAACCTTATCTGCAGCGCTGAGCTCTCCTTGGTAAGGCTGGGGGCGCCCGGGACAGCGGGGGCGCCCTGGGTGCGTAGTGCAGACGCGGCAGCAGTTTAACTCTTCAGTTGGTTTGCCATGGGGGCGCCCGGGATAGCGGGGGCGCCCTCAGAATGTACTGTCGAGGTTCATTTGCTTTCTTTGTGTTTTGTGTTCACCTTGGGGGCGCCCGGGACACTCCGGGCGCCCTGGTCAGCAGTTGCCTCTTTCCTTTGAGGCATTCTGAGCTGCAGACACACGTTCCTTCGGTCCTGCTTCCAGGGTTAGTCCAAAACACAATAAAACAAATATTTAATTTAATTTCTACAGCTTCAGCTGTCTTGGTTCTGACTTTAGTCTCCAAAATGGAGCCCTAGGTCGAACCGACGCCTAATGTTCCCTCAAGGGGAACGCGTCCTCACCTACTCCTCTCGGGAGAATTTACCTGGTGCCAACCGGCTCCTCCAGTTGGACTTTTGCCCGGCAGTCCTTCGCCAGGTCTTGAGTTGCCAAGCTGCCCTTCGCTTGGTGCCTAGCAGCCCTTCGCTAGGTCTTTTCTTCTGGCAGCCCTTCGCCAGTGCCTAGCATTCCTTCGCTAGGACTTGTCCATTCTGGCAGTCCTTCGCCAGAGCCTAGCAGTCCTTTGCTAGGGCTTTTCCTGTCTGGCAGTCCTTCGCCAGTGCCTAGCATTCCTTCGCTAGGGCTTTTCCTGTACACTCAAGAAACTTGTTAGACAACAACTAACCCTTAACTTTTGAACCCTTTTGCCAATATCAAAACACAGGTTTGACTTGGGTGCATTCTGCACCAACAGGAGCTTTAGCAAATATGTTCCGATGGCAACAGCAGCAATCTTTGCTCCATTTCCAACTTGCAAATTCGCTTCTCCCTTGACGAGTCTTCTTCTATTCCTTAGCCCCTGTATGTCATTACATATATGTGAGCTACACCCAGTATCACGTACCCAGGTATCCGAGGAAATAGAGTGACATTCAATAACGAAGATACTTGAAGAGGATGGGGCATCAGATGCCTTCTTCTTCAAGAACTCAAGATAAACCTTGCAGTTTCTTCGCCAGTGGCCCTCCTTGCCGCAGTGATGGCAAGTGCCTTTTGGTGCCTTTTCAATCCTTTTGGCCTTAGTTAACTTATTGGTGTCCAAAATGGAACGCAAATTCAAAGAAGACATGATCAGGTGATTATCCTAGAAATACAAATTGAGGTTATGTGATGAGAATGATAAAGAATGCATCAATATACATTAATTAAATCCTATTTATTTTTCGAATTGAATAACCCTTTTTATCAATTCGGGAGATCGTAGGAACATCTCCAAATAGGTTGATATCCAACCATAGATAAGAACAACCACGGCTGGAGTCCATCAAGTTATTCTTAGCTATGAAGATAGGTAATTATACCGATTACATATTACACATATGTAACTATCACATTATGCTATCAACTAATTGAATGTTTGCATATATCATTGGGTTGTTAACTCATTAACAAGTATTCAACAATATACATAGCACCCAACTGCACCTCTCTTTACATCGACCTTGGATGTTGCACAACAAATCGATGCTCCAAGCTTAAGGCTAACCCATTAATCAAGAAATAGTTTTAATATGGTTGGAGCTCATTCAACCGTTTAGTCAGGCTTGGATGTGTCCAACAACCAAAACTAAGGATTGACCTCTGACTCCAGCTATATTAATCATAAACTAATTCCATGGTTTGAACATGTTGAGGTTCAAGCCGGGCATGGATGTGTCCATCAACCCAAACGAGAAATAAAATTCCGGTTCTAACCATATTAATGGAAGGTGTTAGCCTTAATATTTTGTAAGGGGTTTTGAGTCTCATCCTTTTTCTTTTATACACATTCATGACATATAATTATGTCATGTACTAACGATTTCCTTAATAAAGTATGTATGTGACTCAATTTATTAAATCTCATTAATTGAACTAGGAACCGGATTTCCTAATTCTAATTTCATACTTTATTCAAAGAATTGTTTTGGGAAACAATTTCCTGAATTATCATAATCAATTTCGGAAATAATATGTTTAAGACTTTGATTTCTCTAAATCAAATATTATTAAATTAAGAGACAGATTCCCTTAATTCAACCACATATTATTTTCATGAAAATCTTATTTAAGGAAATATACTCTATAGGAAACAATTTTCCTAATTAATTTTGGAGACAATAATATATAAGAGCATCACCTCATAAATCAAATAAGGAAATTATTGTTTAAGAATCACCTCAAAAAAATTTCCAAGATTTGATCACATATTTTATTTATGGAAAATTAATATCAATAACTTAATTTGGACGGCTCCCCGATGCTCAATCCAAAATAAGCATTTGATAGTTTAAATTCAATTTAGGAAATTTAATTATAACAACTAACTTTAAATTGGACGGCTCCCTGAGGCTCAATCCAAAATAAAGAATTTTGTAAATAATTTAATTTCCAATTATAAATTTAAATTCCAATTAATATTCTCATAATTTGTCTTGACTTTCTTGAAAGAAAATGCCCAAAATTGCGAGCTTTCCATAAATGAAAGTTTCCAAAAAAAAGGTTTTCAGAATAATTGTAAGTTTCTGGTACAAAGAAAACTTATGTTTTTCCAAAATTAGAAAATTTCCAAAATAAAAAATTTCCAAAATTGGAATGTTTTAAAAAAAGAAAAGTTTTCACAATTATCATAAAATTTCAGAAACAGAGATATTTCAAAAGTTTGTGAAATTTCATGAGGATTTCCAAACTTTGAAATTCCTAAATCGAAAATTTACCATAATTGAAAAGTTTCCATAATTGGAAAATATTCCAAAATTGAGATCATAACAAAGCTTTCCGCAAAACAATTATATGATTATGTCGAACACAAACCTCGGCTCTGATACCACTGTTGGGTCCGGGTGCATGTTGACATGGATGCGGGTTCGTAATTTTAAATTTAAATACGTGCAGCGGAAGATTTAGCTTAAATAATTTCTCAGATTATTTAACCACACATCTAAGCATGCAACTTTATCTTGTGTAGACATGATCATATATTTAAAATTTTATAGAAACGTAAACTAATTTACTTATTACCTCGCGTAACTCGGAGGAAGGGACGAGATCCAACCGTAAGCGTCCCTCGGAAGCTCCGCCTCTCTTCTTGAAAAGCCACTTGCACCCTATGGGCTTAATCCCTTCAGGTGGGTTAACCAAGTCCCATACTTGATTTTTGTACATGGAATCCATTCCGACTTCATGGCTTCAAGCCATTTATCCCTTTTTCAGAACATCTTCATAACTGATAGGTTCGTCATCGTTAATGAGTAACACGTCGTTCGATTCACTTATGAGAAATCCATATCTCTCTGGAATATTGCGTGTCCTATTAGACCTACGAAGAAGTGGTGTTGTTTTAGGTTCAACTGATAGCTCATCATTATGAGTTATTGGTTGTGGGTCTAGACTAGGTGACTCTGTAATGTCTATTGGAGTTTCTTGAACTTCTTCAAGTTCAATGCTACTCCCACTGTTTTCTTGTAAAAGAAATTCTTTTTCTAGAAATACAGCATGCCTTGAAACAAACACCTTTTGTTCCAAGGGATGATAGAATTGGTAACCCTTCGTTTCCTTAGGGTATCCAATAAATAGACATTTATCAGACTTAGCATCCAATTTGTCTGATATAGTCCGCTTTACATAAGCAGGACAACCCCATATCTTTAGGTAAGATAAATGAGGTTTCTTACTATTCCACGTCTCATATGGAGTAGTAGAGACTACCTTGGTCGGGACTCTGTTTAGTAAGTAAACAGCTGTCTTAAGCGCATAGCCCCAAAAGGATTTTGGAAGAGTTGCATGATTCATCATAGATCTAACCATGTCCATCAAGGTTCGGTTACGCCTCTCAGATACACCATTATGCTGTGGTGTATATGGCGGAGTCCATTGAGATAATATCCCATTATCTCTAAGATAATCTTGAAACTCTTGACTTAAGTATTCACCACCCCGATCGGATCGAAGTATCTTAATACTTTTGCCAAGCTGTTTCTCTACTTCACTTCTGAACTCTTTGAATTTCTCAAAATCTTCAGATTTATGTTTCATTAAGAACACATACCCGAATCGTGAGTGATCATCGATAAAGGTAATGAAGTAGCTATAGCCTCCTTGTGCAAGAGTTGACATTGGTCCACATACATCAGTATGTATTAGACCAAGCAATTCTCCCACTGGTTTACCTTTTTCAGAAAAGGGTAATTTGGTCATCTTGCCTTTTAAGCATGATTCGCATGTATTAAATGAACCAGGTTCAAATGATTCCAGAATTCCACATCGGTGTAATTTGGTCATGCGTTTCTTACTTACATGGCCAAGACGACAATGTCACGTATAGGAGTCTATTTGATTATCTATTCAAGGACGTTTGTTGCTAACTTCGATGTGTCCAACAACCAAAACTAAGGATTGACCTCTTACTCCAACTATATTAATCATAAACTAATTCCATGGTTTGAACATGTTGAGGTTCAAGCCGGGCATGGATGTGTCCATCAACCCAAACGAGAAACAAAACTCCGGTTCTAACCATATTAATGGAAGGTGTTGGCCTTAATATTTTGTAAGGGGTTTTGAGTCTCATCCTTTTTCTTTTATGCACATTCATGACATATAATTATGTCATGTACTAACGATTTCCTTAATAAAGTATGTATGTGACTCAATTTATCAAGTCTCATTAATTGAATTAGGAACCGGATTTCCTAATTCTAATTTCATACTTTATTCAAGGAATTGTTTTGGGAAACAATTTCCTGAATTATCATAATCAATTTCGGAAATAATATGTTTAAGACTTTGATTTCTCTAAATCAAATCTTATTAAATTAATAGACAGATTCCCTTAATTCAACCACATATTATTTTCATGAAAATCTTATTTAAGGAAATATACTCTATAGGAAACAATTTTCCTAATTAATTTTGGAGACAATAATATATAAGAGCATCACCTCATAAATCAAATAAGGAAATTATCGTTTGTGAATCACCTCAAAAAAATTTCCAAGATTTGATCACATATTTTATTTATGGAAAATTAATATCAATAACTTAATTTGGACGGCTCCCCGATGCTCAATCCAAAATAAGTATTTGGCAGTTTAAATTTAATTTAGGAAATTTAATTATAACAACTAACTTTAAATTGGACGGCTCCCCGAGGCTCAATCCAAAATAAAGAATTTTGTAAATAATTTAATTTCCAATTATAAATTTAAATGTCAATTAATATTCCCATAATTTGTTTAGACTTTCTTGAAAGAAAGTGTCCAAAATTGTGAGCTTTCCATAAATGGAAAGTTTACAAAAATAAAAGGTTTTCAGAATAATTGTAAGTTTCTGGTACAAAGAAAACTTACGTTTTTCCAAAATTGAAAAATTTCCAAAATAGGATATTTCCAAAATTAGAAAGTTTCCAAAAATGGAATGTTTTCTCAATTATCATAAAATTTCAGAAACAGAGATATTTCAAAAGTTTGCGAAATTTCATGAGGATTTCCAAACTTTGAAATTCCTAAATCAAAAATTTACCATAATTGGAAAGTTTCCATAATTGGAAAATTTTCCAAAATTGAGATCATGACAAAGCTTTCCGCAAAACAATTATATGATTATGTCGAACACAAACCTCGGCTTTGATACAACTGTTGGGTCCGGGTGCATGTTGACATGGATGCGGGTTCATAATTTTAAAATTAATTACGTGCAGTGAAAGATTTAGCATAAATAATTTCTTAGATTATTTAACCACACATCTAAGTATGCAACTTTATCTTGTGTAGACATGATCATATATTTAAAATTTTACAGAAATGTAAACTAATTTACTTATTACCTCGCGTAACTCGAAGGAAGGGACGAGATCCAACCGTAAGTGTCCCTCGGAAGCTCCGCCTCTATTCACGTCCACGTCGAGTATCTTTGGGATGACTTTGCAAAGCCACGAGTTTCGTGTTCACGAGAATTACTAGATTCTCCGAGAACGCTACAAGAAAAACCAAGAGAGAAGTAATCACATCGGAAAAACTCACTACCAAGGTTGGCCGGAATCACAATTTCGGCGAGAAGGAGGAAGATGACTTGCGCCCAATCCCAAGGTGATGATGGCCGGAGAGGAAGATCGTCCCAATGGAAGAACTTCGTCACCTCGGTGCTTCTCCTTGTGCACACGGCAAGAAGAAGGGAGAAGAACTTTGTGGTCGGCCAAGAGGAAGAAGGGAGGAGAGGCAGAGAGCCCAGGCAAGAATACTTGGATGGATCATCTTTCATGGCACCCCTTGGGTCCTTTATATAGTGGTCTCTCAACCATCAAGCCTCTCAAATATGGAATAACTTATTCCATCATGCCAAGTTTGATTTTATATCATGGTTAAAATCATATTTTAATTCATGATAAAAAAATCAATCAAGTCTCTTCTCTCCTATGGAATAAATTTCCTTATCATGGTAAATCAATCCATGATTGATTTTATAAAATAAACCAATCCATGGTTTATTTTAATTTCCATGAAAAATAAACCAAATCTTGGTTTATTATATAAAAATTTATATCATCCATAATTTTATAAAACAAACCACACTTGGTTTATTTTATAAATTGAACCAAAAACTTGGTTCTCTCCCTTTGTTGTGGCAGACCAAGCAAAGAGGATGGAGGCCCTCTTTGGCCAGCCCATCCAAGCCAAGCCCCAATGAATTAAACTTATTTAATTCATCTATTAAGTCTTCAAAAGACTTAGCCATTTTACGCTTCCGATGCGTCTCTGAAAAATTCAGATTCGACTTATCGTTTGGCTCAACCAAACCTAATCTTTCTTGATTGGAAAAACCAATTTTCAACTCGTTTTAAATCCCTCGGATTATTCATAATGCGTGTGACTAAATAGGCTTTCGATTTATGTTGGCCGTCTATAATTAATCAATTAATTATAGAACGATCATGAGTGACACCTAGTAGTACATCATGATCTCCAATTAATCGAAAGATCAACGGTTGACCTCAGAAACAATTCTGAAACCCTTTAGTAGCTATAATGAATCGTGCCTCATTCCCTTCACCATCTTATACCCACTTGGTTCAGGACATGGTCTATGTGTGTCAGTCCCCACTAGGCTGACTATGTCACACCTAGCCCAAGTAACGTTTTCTCGTCCTACGGATTCTAATTACTCTTATGTATTTAAGAGATTCATACTCTGAACATGTCATGCTCTGGCCAGAGGCTTCGAGTAATAATCCGACGATAGGCCTCGGGTATACATCTCCTCGCAAGGAGTGATGAATCCTTTGTAGGTTGTTCAAACATCTTCGGGCACTTCGGCTTATACCCAATCATCCTGGGTCCACACCTCCTTGGAGATGCTTGCTTAAGATGTCAAAGTATAAGTCTCCATGACCAAGATGACTTGAACACCACAAGTCAAAGGAACATCGCACTTAAGCTGCAGTAAGAACTTCACTGACATATCTATATGTAGATCACCATATGAAGTTTTACAGCCAGTCACTCCAATGAACTAGTTCCCTTAACTATCATTCATGTTTATCTCCGGACATCTCAATGTCACCAGCCAGTGAGAATCAACTGATTAGAGAATAACCCATGCTAGTCTCAACAGAATTGATAGTGTCTGTATTTATCAATTCATCGACTAGGGACAATTTCAATACTTCACAATTGCACATGTATAGATAATCACTAGTTGTGAATTCATCACAAATTCTCTCATGCTGTGAATTGTATTGCGGACATTCAGTAAATGAGTTTAAGATCTCAATCAAATACACAAACATGTATACTCAAATAGTGAATATTCATTTATTAGAATAAATGATTACAATCATAAGGCGATTGCCTTAGGACACTTCTCTCATATCACTAACACAACGCTCTTCGCTCAAGCGCTCTGCTCCGGAAACTTCTGATCTCGAGATACTAGCGCCGACGACAACCCTCCGCACCGAACTACGATCTATACCGGGTGTCGGTAACCAAGAGTTTAATTATTGTTTTACTGCACTATTATTGTACACATCATTGTAAAAACTTTTTGTATTATAGAATTGCTCGCAGTAAACGGTCAAGGACCGTGGGCCTTGGAGTAGGAGCCGACCGCGACTCCGAACCAAGTAAATCCTTGTGTTCATGCTTGTTTTTGTGTTAATTTTCTGCTGCGCATTCTCTCTCTAATCTGAAACGGTCTTACGATATTCACCCCCCCCCTCTATCGTATTTTCTCGATCCAATAGTGGCTAGGGCTCAGAGCTCAAGGGGGAGCTCTAGGAGCTTTTGGGGTCCATGGTAAATGGATTTCAAGAGTTTCTCTCCTAGAAAATTAGGTGAAATGTGCCAAAATGGGTAGGAAGACTTGGGAAGTCTTAATCCTAGGTTTCGGCACATTAAAAAGAGAATTTGAGGAGAAGTCAAAATTAGAACTTTTGGGAGAAGTCTAATTGATACAATTTAGAGAAATTAGAGTTTCATGCCAATCTTGGGATTTGGAGTACATTTGGTTGGAAACATATTTTTCTCAAGTAGACTTAGGGTCCACAAATCTCTCCACGAAATTTTAGATTTTTTGGAGATTTATGGAATTATCTAGGTATTTCTGAAATTGGGCTGAAAACCTGAAATTCAGGTATCAGTCGACTGCCCTGGGGGCAATCGACTGATCCGAGTTAATTTCAGCCCAGAGACCATTTTGTTCGATTTGCCAATCGACTGCCTATGGGGCAGTCGACTGATCCATTAGGTTTCAGAAGAAAAGGCCTATTAGAAGTCGTACCAAATGCCAAATATTTTAGGAAATTAGAAGTCGTACCAAAAGTCAAGCACATTTGTGGTTTTCATGAAATCATATTTTTCTAGGATAGGGTATATCCTAGCAAATGTGCTTGCAAACCTTTAGGGTGCGTTTGGTTGAGGGTGTTCGTTGATAACCTTGGTTATTCATCCAAGGTTATCAATAAAAACCTTGTTTGGTTTAGGTAATGAAGAATTCCCAGGTAATCAATTATACCCGCCACATCAGCAAAAGTGGTCATATAGCCCGGAATCAGAAAACCAAGGAAAAGCCTGGTTTTTCTCAATTCCGGGGTTAAGATACTTTTCTTTCCAAAATTAACCTTCAGTATTTCTTTTTTATGACACAAATACCCTTAACAATCAATTAAATTACATAATACCCTAATAAATAATATTTTCGGCCGAAACACCTCAACTCCTCCACCCGCACCGCACCGCGACCTAGCCTCCTCCGCCACTTCTTCGTGCGCAACCTAGCTTCCTCCGTCACTCCTCCACGCCGCACGCGACCTAGCTTCCGCTGCTAACCATGTGCTGTGTTGAGGAAGAAGCAGAGCAAGGGCAGGAGGAGACAACCTGCAAGTGCTGCACGCGCTGGACGTGGCGAAGATGCAGTGGTACCACTTCACCGCCATCATCGTCGCCGGCATGGGCTTCTTCACGGACGCCTACGATCTCTTCTGCATCTCCCTCGTCACCAAGCTGCTCGGCCGCATCTTCTACTTCGACCTGACCTCTGAAAAGCCTGGCACGCTACCGCCCTTCGGAGCCCTGATCCTCCACCGATCCCGATGACTCCGGCGATGTCCCAAACCCTATTCTCCGTCTTCTTCTTGGTCGCGTTCGCTTCCTTGGCGGCAGAAGCGGCGACCCTCGGTCTGAACACCTTCCTTGACTCCGAGGCCTGCCGTGGCCCTTCCGCCACCAACGATTCTTGTGCCGCCCTACCCAGGTCCCTGAAGCGGTCGCTCACGGCAAACGTCCCCTCCTCCGACCCATTTCGGCGCCACCCCCCCCCCCCCCCCCCCCCATTTCGCAGTCTGGAAGCCGATCTGTCACTTCTGGATCGAAGATATCGGACGCGATCCGATCTCACATTGAATCCTCCACCTCACCACTCTACCGAACGCCCTTCTCTCCGTTCCCTATTCCACGGTCGACTGCATTATCGAGCAGGATTTTCAGAAAGAAAATTTGACTGGAGTATTATCAAACAGACACTACTAGAAAGTGAGGTTGCTTAGGCATTTTGTTGTTCGAATAATTAATATAGTTTTAATTGTTTGCTCTTTCGCAGTAGCGATCTATGAGTTATACATTCACGCTTTTTGAGCTGTGTCTTGATTCATTTGGTAATATTGTTTATTTACTTTTGTAGGTTTGAGGTTCAAGAAATTTGAAGTTGTAGATAGGTTTAGTTGCTTCTGAATTTATTTCACTTCAGCATTTTATTTTGTATGTATATTATTATTTTTAGTCTGTGATTAAATAAAATTAAAGACATGTAAAAGTATTTTTGGATAAACTTTTAAAACTTTATTATTAAATTATTCTTTAATGGATCTAATTTTTTAAAATAAATGTATTTAAGAAATTATTAAATTGTAATTTTTTTATAAATTAGGTAGACTTTAAATGATTTTAAATAAATTTAGCATATATACATTTTAAAAATAATATATATTATATTAAAATTAATATATATTATTTTAAAGCTTAATATTCAACTTTGAAAAGCTCATATATCTATTCATTCAATAATTAAAAATATATAAAATAAATAAATATAAATACTAAAGAGCTCATTAATTAAAATATATAAAATAAATAAATTTAAATACTAATAAGTTTAATTACTTAATTTTTGTAAACAATTTATGTCGGGTAACAATGCATTTTATTAATAGATAAATTTTTATAAACAATTGAATTAGGGGTAATATAGTAATTGTCATATCAAGTTATATATTAAAACCTTCAACCAAACAAGTTTTTGTCCCACTACCAAAGATTAAACCAAACAATATTAGGTTATATCTTATTCCTTATAACCTTAGTTATGTGATTACCTGGTAATCACATGCCCAAGATTATCAAAGAACACCCTCAACCAAACGCACCCTTAGAGTTTTCCAGGTTTTCTAGGATTGCCTAGAGGGTTCTAGGGTAGAAAACTTGGGTTGTTGAATTCTTTTTGGCACTAAGAGAAAGGTTGCTTGGGAGCAATTATTTGATAGTGTCAAAGGTGGAAGAACTTGGAAGTTAGGTTGGGTAGAACTTAACTTGAGTTTATGGTGTTAAGTTGGGTAGAACATAACCTTGGTAAATTAAAAATTGGGAGAAGGCATAGGTTAAGGGGAGGTTGCCCTTGTTTGCCTTAATTTTCATAGGAAATTTTTGGGTTTTGTGTCCAACTTGGGAATGGTGATAGATACATGGTTGGATGTATTTTTCCTAAGTTGGTATAGGTACTACAAAGTTCTCCACAACATTTATAAATTTTTGGAGATTTATGAAATTTCTGGCGTATTTATGAAATTGGTCAGAAAATCTGATATTCAGAGTATCAGTCGACTGCCAACAGGGGCAGTCGACTGGCCAGGGTTGATTTGTGTATCAGCAGCTGGTTTGGTGTTCAAATGGTGTAAAACAAGTGTATGAGGGGCTAGTACACTGTGTTTAGGATCATTAAGGATTAAAAGAACCAATAATTGGGATATTGTTGGGTTCTTTTTGATGTTAGGCAAAGGGGGAGAAGTGTTAGGTTTAAGTTGGAAAACCAAACACACCTTTGCAAGAAACCCTAGGTTTAGGGGGAGCTAAGATCAAGGGGGAGCATGGTTGCTCCATTCTTGGCGTAAGTGGAACCTTAGAGAGGTTCTTAAAAAGCCTTTGTAAGTCCAATGTAGGGGGAGCTTTGGAGAAGCTTTAAAAAACCCATTTTTGGTTTAAAAAAAGGTCCTAACTTGGAGGGTTAGGTGTGGAAAAATCCTAACTTGGAGGGTTAGGTGTTGAAAATTCCTAACTTTGGGAAGTTAGGTGTGGAAATTCCTAACTCGGGAAGTTAGGTATATGAAAAGTCCTAACTTGGAGGGTTAGGTGTGGGATGCCTTGGGATGGGATCCATGCATTGCATATGCATTGGCAGTGTAAGTCTAAGATGGAGTCTTGACAACGTAAATTCAGTTGTTTGTTTAGCATTGTTTTTGCTATAATACTATTTGTTTTCCATAACTTAAACGTATTGCCAAACATCAAAAAAGGGGAGATTGTTGAGGCAATCTGTGGTCCGGAGTGACCAAGTGTTTTGATGTTTGGGCAAAGGGTTTAAGTTAGGTTTCCCTTGTGTTCTAATATGTGTATGTTGAGTTTGCAGGTTGTGTAGGTTTACACATATTGACTTGACTGGACGGCCTCGGTATGGTGAAGGGTGGCATGGAGACAAGCTGGAGGCTTGTGTGCACCCGAGGGACCTTGGAGAGCAGGGATGATGAGCTGAGGGGTGCAGACTTCGAGGCATGCGTGAAGGATGGCATGGAGGCAAGCTGGAGGCTTGCGTGCATCCGAGGGACGGGAGCCAAAGATGAAGAGGGCGCGAAGGCAATAGTCGAGGCTGCTGGTGAGGAGTCAGTCGAGTCATGAGGGTACGAGTGCTGTGTGATTGTACTCGGGAAATCCTAGGGTTCGAGTGCTGAGAGAAGTGTACTCGGGAAGGGAAACCCTAGGTGTGTGAGTGGGGCAGTCGATTGCCATTGGGGCAGTCGACTGATAAAACTCACAGAATGTTTTCAGCCTCGGACCAGTCGACTGCCCTGGGAGCAGTCGACTGGTAGAGGCTGTTGAGTTGGCTGAAAATTCGAACGTTGGGGTTGCAACGGTCGATTTTCAGTGGCACTAGTCGACTGCCCTGGGAGTAGTCGACTGGTGGCAAGTTGTCAGCCCTAAGTTCTATTTAACGAGGACTTCGTGAGGGCTGAGACTCTTGACGAAACAAGCTTGGTTAAGGCTTGTTAGTAGTCTCCTTGTGCTCAGAGGTGTGCTTGGTGATTGTGGCGAGGTTTCTCCACCCACAAGGAGCGACGAGGGCTAGCCGGAGGTTATCCGGGGAGTGATCCACCGACGGATTCTTGGATTAGTCACCCTTAGGGGTGGATACCAAGTAAAATCGGTTTGTTAGCATTGTTTTACATTGTTAGTGTTATTTTTATTGTATATTCCGCTTGCGCAACTAACCGTGTAGGAAGAACGAATCGAAAATAGCTATTCACCCCCCCCCCTCTAGCGTACGAAATCGATCCAACAGGTTGTACTCATAATAGGTGGAGCCCATATGTAAATATGGGGGTTGGTGAGGTAGTTCAATGAGGATTCTTTAGTGGAATGGATCTTCATTAATGGATCGAGTTTGGATCCATTAGCAGGCCAAGACCCAACTCCTCCTCATGGTCTCTATTATAGCCCTATAAATACCCCATATAGTCATGATACCAAGAGATAATTGAAGACATCCAAGCCTTGGTTTCTCTCCTCTCTCCTAGGGCTTGTGTGTGCCGGCGACTCCAAGAGGTGGGGCGGCAAGAAGAGATTCTTCCCCTTCTCTTCTTTGCTTCATCTTCTTCTTCCCTTCCATCCTTCTTCTCCATGAGAGCTTGCGGTTTGGTCTTGACAAGGAAGAGCTTGGCTCCTCCTTTGGCCGGCGGCGCAAACACAATAGGAGAGGAGGAGGGTGGCGCCGGCACAAGCAAGTTGAAGGAGGGTCGGGTGGCTTGGTATAGAGGGAAAGAACACTCTATTTCTCTTCTTCTTCTTCATCTCCTTCTTCCTCCTTGGTTCACTAGGTGGACGGTGCAAGGAGGAAAGATCTTCTTCCTTCTCTTGGCCGACGACAACCCTAGGGCTTAGGGTGGTTGGCACAAGGAAGAGGGAAGAGAAGGAGTGTCTTGGTGACTCCGATTCTTGGTAGACCGTCGCCCACACAACGTCCAAGAGGAGAGGGTCATACAGTAGAAGATCATAAGGTAACAAGAGGTATAATTTCTCTCACGGCTCCTTCATTTTCTATCATTTTATGTAGATGATAATTAATTATCTTTGTGATTAATTATTTGTTAATTAATTGTGATATTTAATTATCTTGGACCCAGATAATAAACACAAAATTCGACGATCCACTCGTCGTCTTTTCCGCGACTTATTGGTTAGGCGAGTTACAAGGCTTGAACTTTAAGTTTGGCTAAGTTGTAACTCTAATCAATTAGTACGGCGACGAGACAGTCGTTTAGGAGATAGGTCTCCATTCGGATTAAATTTTTTAATCTATGGACATGGAAAGATTTCCCATGATCGACCCCGTATTCACTTACGAAACCCGCCAAGCTATCCAACAGATACAACCAAGAGACAAGAAAAATAGCTAATTACTACTCATAACATGAAGTGAGAGAGAAGAGAATGTTTATTGATGCATTGTCTATCTTCTTGGATGAAATCCCCACTCCAGAGGTGGTTGGATCGTCGAAATGGATGAAGATGGATGTTCTAGGATTTCCCCTAGAGGGGAAAACCTTCCCCAAGGAGAGGGATGAGCTCCATACCAAGATGGGTTAAGCAAGGGATTGCTTGACCCTTTCATACCTCCTTCCAAACTGTCTAGATCTATCAGGTTTATAGGGTTCCTCCAACATAGGTTTTTCACCAATTAAATTCAATTTTCTCATATTGGTCCCTAATCCAAAGTAGTAGCTCATAAAATTATCTAACTTTTGATAGGTGGTACGACCCATGGCTCCAATCGAGCCGAAAGTAATGAGCTCGAAGTTTGGTTTGTTGTTTGGGTCGGATAGAGCTATCATAATTGAATAATGGCTCCCATGGCTCCCACTGGACGTGTCTTAGAATTAGATAATTGTTATTTTGTTCCTTCATTAATAAAGAACATTGTATCTATTTCATGTTTAAATGAAAAGGGTTATCATTTAACTTTTAGTAACAATTGTTGTTACATAACTTTAAATGGCGTTCTCAATGGGAATGGAACTTTATGCAATGGCATCTACACGTTAGATTTATCCAGTGACGTTTTCAATATCGAAGTTAGCAACAAACGTGCTCGAATAGATAATCGAATAGACTCCTACACTTGGCATTGCCGTCTTGGCCATGTTAGTAAGAAACGCATGACCGAATTACACCGATGTAGAATTTTGGAATCATTTGAACCCGGTTCATTTGATACATGCGAATCATGCTTCAAAGGTAAGATGACCAAATTACCCTTTTCCGGAAAAGGTAATCCAGTGGGAGAATTGCTTGGTCTAATACATACTGATGTATGTGGACCAATGTCAACTCTTGCACAAGGAGGCTATAGCTACTTCATCACCTTTATCGATGATCACTCACGATTCGGGTATGTGTTCTTGATGAAACACAAATCTGAAGCTTTTGAGAAATTCAAAGAGTTCAGAAATGAAGTAGAGAAACAGCTTGGCAAAAGTATTAAGATACTTCGATCCGATCGGGGTGGTGAATACTTAAGTCAAGAGTTTCAAGATTATCTTAGGGACAATGGGATATTGTCCCAATGGACTCCGCCATATACACCACAGCATAATGGTGTATCTGAGAGGCGCAACCGAACCTTGATGGACATGGTTAGGTCGATGATGAATCATGCAACTCTTCCAAAATCTTTTTGGGGCTATGCACTTAAGACAGCTGTTTACTTGCTAAACAGAGTCCCGACCAAGGTAGTCTCTACTACTCCATATGAGATTTGGAATAGTAAGAAACCTCACTTAACTCACCTTAAGATATGGGGTTGTCCTGCTTATGTGAAGCGGGTTGTATCAGACAAATTGGATGCTAAGTCTGATAAATGTCTATTTATTGGATACCCTAAGGAAACGAAGGGTTACCAATTCTATCATCCCTTAGAACAAAAGGTGTTTGTTTCAAGGCATGCTGTATTTCTGGAGAAAGAGTTTCTTTTACAAGAAAACAGTGGGAGTGGCATTGAACTTGATGAAGTTCAAGAAACTCCAATAGACATTGCAGAGACACCTAGTCTAGACCCACAACCGATAACTCATAGTGATGAGCTATCGATTGAACCTAAAATAACACCACCTCTTCGTATGTCTGATAGGACACGCAATATTCCAGAGAGATACGGATTTCTCATAAGTGAATCGAACGACGTGTTGCTCATAAGCGATGACGAACCTATCAGTTATGAAGATGCTCTGAAAAGTTCAGAAAGGGACAAATGGCTTGAGGCCATGAAGTTGGAAATGGATTCCATGTACGAAAACCAAGTATGGGACTTGGTTAACCCACTTGAAGGGATTAAGCCCATAGGGTGCAAGTGGGTTTTCAAGAAGAAAACCGACATGGAAGGTAATGTTGTTACCTTTAAAGCTAGATTAGTGGCAAAAGGATATCGTTAGAAACAAGGAATTGATTATGACGAAACCTATTCGCCAGTAGCTATGCTTAAATCCATTCGGATGCTCCTAGCCATAGCAGCTCATTATGATTATGAGATATGACAAATGGATGTGAAAACAACTTTCCTTAAATGGAAACCTGCTTGAGGACGTATACATGATACAACCTGAAGGTTTCACATCGGTTGATAAAAACAAAGTATGCAAGCTTCGACGATCCATATATGGACTGAAGCAAGCA
This sequence comes from Boesenbergia rotunda, assembly GCA_024364735.1. NCBI lineage: Eukaryota > Viridiplantae > Streptophyta > Magnoliopsida > Zingiberales > Zingiberaceae > Boesenbergia > Boesenbergia rotunda. The sequence goes on from JAGFNQ010001596.1 coordinate 226,910, forward strand.
TCTAGGAGCTGGAACATCCGTTTTGATGAGACAATCAAAGAGTTTGATTTCTCACAAAATCCTGACGAACCTTGTGTGTACAAGAAGGTTACTGGGAGTGCAGTCGTATTCCTAGTATTATATGTCGATGACATTTTACTTATAGGAAACGATATATCAGTTTTACAGACAGTTAAAATTTGGTTGTCCAAAACTTTCTCCATGAAAGACCTGGGAGAAGCAACCTATATCCTTGGGATTAGAATCTATAGAGATAGATCAAAACGGTTGCTTGGTCTTTCGCAGTCTACATATATAGACCGAGTGCTAAAAAGGTTGTTAAGACAATCCCGATGTATCGTATGCTTTGAGCGTCACAAGCAGATACCAGTCAGATCCAGGAATGGATCATTGGGCGGCTGTTAAGACAATCCTTAAGTACTTAAGAAGAACTAAGGATGTGTTCCTAATATATGGAGAAGGAGATATGGTAATACGTGGGTATACAGATGCCAGTTTCCAGACAGATAAGGATGACTCCAAATCGCAGTCTGGATATGTATTTACTTTGAATGGAGGCGCAGTAAGTTGGAAAAGTTCCAAACAAGACACCGTAGCGGATTCTACCATGGAGGCGGAATATATCGCAGCTTCGGAAGCAGCAAAGGAAGCGGTCTGGATCAAGAAGTTTGTCTCCGAACTTGGTGTAGTTCCAACCATTGATGAAGCAGTGCCGGTTTACTGCGACAACAATGGAGCTATTGCACAAGCAAAGGAACCAAGGTCTCATCAGCGATCCAAACACGTACTTCGCCGCTATCATCTGATCAGAGAGATTATAAGTAGGAATGACATACAAATTGAGAGAGTTCCCACTGAAAGGAATATAGCGGATCCTTTAACTAAGGCCTTGCCTCAAAGCAAGTTTGAGGGTCATGTTAGAGCCTATGGTATTGGATACCGTAGCGATTGGCATTAGGCCAAGTGGGAGTTTGTTAGTGATATGAGAGAAGTGTCCTAAGGCAATCGCCTTATGATGTAAACATTTATATTAATAAATGATAATTCACTATTTGAGTATACATGTTTTGTGTATTTGATTGGGATCTTAAACTCATCTACTGAATGTCCGCAATACAACTCACAACATAAGAGAATTTGTGATGGGATCACAACTAGTGATTATCTCTAATGTGCAATTGTGAAGTATTGAAATTATCCCTAGTCGATGAATTGATAAAAACGGACACTATCAATTCTGTTGAGACTAGCATGGGTTATTCTCTAATCAGCTGATTTTCACTGGCTGGTGACATTGGGATGTCCGGAGATAAACATGGATGCTAGTTAAGGGAACTAGTTCATTGGAGTGACTAGCTGTAAAACTTCATATGGTTATCTATAAAGATATGTCAATGAAGTTCTTACTGCAGCTTAAGTGCGATGTTCCTTTGACTTGCGGTGTTCAAGTCATCTTGGTCATGGAGACTTATACTTTAACATCTTAAGCAAGCATCTCCAAGGAGGTGTGGACCCAGGATGATTGGGTATAAGCCGAAGTGCCCGAAGATGTTTGAACAGCCTACAAAGGATTCACCACTCCTTGCGAGGAGATGTATACCCAGGCCTATCGTCGGATTGTTACTCAAAACCTCTGGCCAGAGTATATCATGTTTAGAGTGCGAGTCTCTTACATGAGAGTAATTAGAAATCCAAAGGATGAGAAAGACACTACTTGGGCTAGGTGTGACGTAGTCAGCCTAGTGGGGACTGACACCATAGACCGTGTCCTGAACCAAGTGGGTATAAGGTGGTGAAGGGAATGGGGCACGATTCATTAGAGCTGCTGAAGGGTTTCAGAATAATTTCTTCTGAGGTCAAACCGTTGATCTTTCGATTAATTGGGGATCATGATGTACTACTAGGTGCCACTCATGATCGTTCTATAATTAGTCGATTATAGACGGCCAACATAAATCGAAAGCCTATTTAGTCACACGCACTACGAGTGATCCGAGGGATTTAAAACGAGTTGAAAATTGGATTTTCCGATCAAGAGAAATAAGTCGAATCTGAGTTAATCAGAGACGCAATGGAAACTAAAAATGGCTAAGTCTTTTGAAGGCTTTTTGAGAGAATTAAATGAGTTTAATTCGCGATCGGTTCGGGTCGGTTTTGGCCGGCCAAAGAAGGTGTTAACCCTCCTTGGGTGGCCGGCCAATAAAGGGAGAATAAACCAATTTAATTGGTTTAATTAATAAAATAAATCTAGCGCTATTTATTTTATAAATTATGGATGAATAAATTTGTATAAAGAAATTTATATAAATAAATTTGTAGAAATTTATTCTTTTTTTGGAAGTTAAAATAATCCATGAAATGATTTATTTTAATTTTATAAAATCAATTAAGAATTGATTTTTCCATAATAAGAAAGTTTATAAATTTCTTATAAAATTTATTCCATAATTTAAAGAGAAGAGGAATTTGTTTTATTATAAATTAGTTATAATAAGACTCGGCTTAAACGGAATAATTAATAAGAGAATTTATAAGATAAATTTCTTATAACTAATTCCGTTAATTCCGTTAATTCGGTTTAGAGGGAGACTTGGCAAAGGAGTTGCTACTATATAAAGGAACCAAAGGCAAGCCCTTATTCCCAATCAACTAATCAAGTTGTGAAGAGCTCTCCCTCTCTCTTTTCTCTTCTCCCTCTTCTCTTCTCCCCACCTAGGGTCGGCGCCCTCTTGGAGTTTTAGGGCCGGCACCCTCTTGAAGAACTAGGGCCGGCGCAACCCTCTCCTCCCCTTGTGAGTTGCCGTGAGCTTCAACAAGAAGGAGAAACCAAACAAGAAGAAGAAGAAGCGGATAGCGACTCCTCTCTTCCCGGAATTTAGATTCCGTTTCTTCTTGGTGAGTTTCCTATTTTTCTCTTGTTCTTCTTTGTTGTGCCTATAGAGAATCTAGTAGTTCTCGTCGGCACAAAACTCGTGACTTTGCGAAGTCATCCCGAAGAGAACTCGGCGTGGACGCGAATAGAGGCGAAGCTTCCAAGGGACGCTACGGTTGGATCTCGTCCCTTACTTCGAGTTACGAGAGGTATAATGTAAATTAGTTTACTTTTCCGCAAAGTTTTATCTTATGATTATGTCAACACACTATAAGGTTGCATGCTAGATACGAAGTTAAAATAATTTAGGAAATTATTTTATGCAAACTCTTCCGCTGCACGTAAAAATTTAAAATTTTACGAACTCGTATCCTTGTCGACATGCACCCGGTCCCAACATTGGTATCAGAGTCGGTTAGTGTTCGACATTATCATATAATTATTTTGTGGAAAACTTTGTCATGATCTCAATTTCGGAAAAAATTTTCAATTATGGAAACTTTCAAATTATAATAAATTTTAGATTTAGGAATTTCAAAGTTTGGAAATCCTCATGAAATTTCGCAAACGTTTGAAATTTTCTAATTTCTGAAATTCTATAATAATTGTGAAAACTTCCCATCCTTGAAAACTTTCCAATTTTGGAAATTTTTCTATTTTAGAAATTTTCCAACTTTGGAAATATATAAGTTTTCTTTGTACCAGAAACTTACAATTATTCTGAAAACCAATTTATGAAATCTCGCAATTTTGGGCACTTTCTTTTAAGAAAGTCTAGACAAATTCATGGACAGTTAATTGACAATTAAATTTGAATTGGTCTTTAAATTGACAACAAAATTCTTTATTTTGGATTGAGCCTCGGGGAGCCGTCCAATTTAAAGCTAGTTGTTGTAATTTAATTTCCCAATTTTTAATTGAAATTGTCATGTTTGATTTGGATTGAGCCTCGGGGAGCCGTCCAATTGGATTTACGACAAATTATTTTTCTTTGGGTATCTGAGCCTCGGGGAGCCACCCTTAGAAAATGATTTGTTGTAATTAATTAAATCCATGAATAAAATATGTTTTAAGAGGTGATGCTCTTACATATTGTTGTCTCCAAAATTAATAAGGAAAATGGTTTCCTATAGAGTTTCTTAAATGAGATTTTCATGAAAATAATATGTGGTTGAATTAAGGGAATTATCTCTTAATTTAATAAGTTTTGATTTAGAGAAATCAAAGTCTTGAACATATTATTTCCGAAATTGATTATGACAATTTAGGAAATTGTTTCCCAAAACAATTCCTTTATTAAAGTATGAGATTAGAATTAGGAAATCCGGTTCCTAATTCAATTAATGAGACTTGATAACTTAAGTCACATACATACTTTATTGAGGAAAACGTTAGTCATGACATATGTCATGAATGTGCTTAGAAAAGATGAGACCCAAAACCCCTTATAAAATATTAAGGCCAACACCTTCCATTAATATGGTTAGAATCGGAGTTTTGTTTCTCGTTTGGGTTGATGGACACATCCATGCCCGACTTGAACCTCAACATGTTCAAACCATGGAATTAGTTTATGAATAATATAGTTGGAGTCAGAGGTCAATCCTTAGTTTTGGTTGTTGGACACATCCAAGCCTGACTAAACGGTTGAATGAGCTCCAACCATATTAAAACTATTTCTTGATTAATGGGTCAGCCTTAAGCTTGGAGCATCGATTTGCTGTGCCACAGCCAAGGTCGATGTAAAGAGAGGTGCAGTTGGGTGCTATGTAAAATGTTGCATACTTGTTAATGAGTTAACAACCCAATGATTTATGCAAATATTCAATTAGTTGATAGCATAATGTGATAGTTACATATATGTGATATGTAATCGGTATAATTACCTACCTTCATAGCTAAGAATAACTTGATGGCCACAGTCATGGTTGTTCTTATCTATGGTTGGATATCAACCTATTTGGAGATGTTCCTACGATCTCCCGAATTGATAAAAAGGGTTATTCAATTTGAAAAATAAATAGGATTTAATTTATGTATGATGATACATTCTTTAATCATTCTTCTCACATAATCTCAATTTGTATTTCTAGGATAATCACTCGATCATGTCTTCCCTAAACTTGCGTTCCATTTTGGACACCAATAAACTGACTGGGCCGAACTTCATGGACTGGCTTCGAAACCTGAGGAGAGTCCTCAAGGCAAAGAAGCTTGCTAATGTCCTTGAAGATCAACTTCCCAACCGTCCTCCCGAAAGTACAACTCCAGACCAGTTTCCTGAGTTGCTCAATCTGCTGAAGACTTTAAAGCCTTCTGTGAAGCAGGATATAAAGACGGTACTGTTAGTTGGTTCCTCGAAGAAAGGTTCTAAGAGGAAGGCCAAAGAACAGAATAAGGGAAAGGAGAAAAAGGCCAAAAAGACTGAAAATACCCTGAAAGGCACTTGCCATCACTGTGGCAAGGAGGGTCACTTGCGAAGAAACTGCAAGATTTATCTTGAGTCCTTGAAAGAGAAGGCATCCGATGCCCCATCCTCTTCAAGTATCTTCGTTATTGAATGTCACTCTATTTCCTCAAATACCTAGGTACTTGATACTGGGTGTAGCTCACATATATGTAATGACATACATGGGCTAAGGAATAGAAGAAGACTCGTCAAAGGAGAAGCGAATTTGCGAGTTGGAAACGGAGCAAAGATTGCTGCTGTCGCCATCGGAACATATTTGCTAAAGCTCCCCACCGGACGTGTCTTAGAATTGGATAATTGTTATTTTGTTCCTTCATTAATAAAGAACATTGTATCTATTTCATGTTTAAATGAAAAGGGTTATCATTTAACTTTTAGTAACAATTGTTGTTACATAACTTTAAATGGCGTTCTCTATGGGAATGGAACTTTATGCAATGGCATCTACACGTTAGATTTATCCAGTGACGTTTTCAATATCGAAGTTAGCAACAAACGTGCTCGAATAGATAATCGAATAGACTCCTACACTTGGCATTGCCGTCTTGGCCATGTTAGTAAGAAACGCATGACCGAATTACACCGATGTGGAATTTTGGAATCATTTAAACCCGGTTCATTTGATACATGCGAATCATGCTTAAAAGGCAAGATGACCAAATTACCCTTTTCCGGAAAAGGTAATCCAGTGGGAGAATTACTTGGTCTAATACATACTGATGTATGTGGACCAATGTCAACTCTTGCACAAGGAGGCTATAGCTACTTCATCACCTTTATCGACTTTAAGTTTAAAGTACTTAGTAGGATTTCAAAAATGAAAACTTTAAAGTACTTAGTAGGATTTCAAACATGAAAACTTTAAAGTATTTAGTAGGATTTCAAACACTTAGAACGTTTTTTGAAAAACTTGAGTACTTGAAAAAACTTGAGTTTCTAAAGTACTTAGAAGGTTTTCAAAGCTTAGAAGTTTAGAAAAATTTTGAAAGCTAGAAGTTAGAAAAAATTTTGAAAGCTTAGAAGTTAGAAAAATTTTGAAAGCTTAGAAGTTAGAAAAATTAGAGGAATTTTGAAAGCTTAGAAGTTAGAAGAATTTTGAAAGCTTAAAAACTTTTTGAATAAAGGATAGAGTTTTTGAAACAAAATTGAATTTTTAATTTTGAAAAAATTTAAACTAAATACTAAATTGAATTTTGAATTTAAAAAATTTAAACTACAAAAAATTTAAACTCTCTCCTTTCCTATCTCTCCCCCTTTGTCATATATCAACAAATAAAGAAAGATAGCAAACATATAGATTGCATAATAGAGAAAAAGTAAACTGCATAATTTGCTTGTACTGAACCAATTCAAGATATGACCTCAATCAAATCAGTTTTAATTTTTTCGTTTAGGGTCCTGTCTAACCCGATTAGCTACTTACTGACTGTTATAAACAGTAGTTTTCGCTAGGGTTAGTCAAGTTAAGTGTTCTGTTCAAGTTAGAATTTCTAAACTTGACACTTAACTTGATTACTGTATAGGTTGTATTTAGTGCCCCAATTACTGCAGATGCACTGACTTAAAGCATCTTGAATTAAGGCAAAGACCTAAGCATCTCAACCCTTTCTAGGTTATCAATCAAAAGTATCCTAAGGTGCTTATGAGATGCTGGCTTCTAAGTCTATAGGTGCATGCATTTCTAGGGTTAGGGCCTAGGCTAAGTCCATTTACGAAAAAGCCCTAGTTTTGAAATGGGTAGTTTTGAAAATAAGACTCAGTAAAAAAAATTTATTTTTAAAGCTTTTCAAAACTGAATAAAGGCTGATTTTTAAAGCAAAACTGATTTTAAGTTGAGTGAAGTAGTACGAAAATGAAAAGTCAATAAAGTGGTAAGAAAATGAAAAGTCAGGTTGAACCTATTCTACTAAGCACAATCCTAACTGCCTTCTTAGTGAGCTGAACTCAGACTCAGGTAGGGGTTTAGTGAAAATGTCAGCTAAGTTAGATTTAGAGTCTACATGCTTAAGGACTATTTCACCCCTGGCTACATGGTCTCTTACAAAATGGTGTTTAACTTCTATGTGTTTAGTCCTGGAATGTTGGATTGGATTCTTGGTTAGATTGATCGAGCTTATATTGTCAATGAAGACTTAGGTTTGAGTGTAGTTGAGCTGGAAGTCCTTAAGAGTGTGCATCATCCATAAAAGTTGTGCTACACACTCTCCTAAGGCCACATACTCAGCTTCAGTTGTGGATAGAGCTACACAGTGTTGTTTTCTGCTGCACCAACTTACTAGACTGTTTCCTAACAGTTGGCAGCTTCCACATGTGCTCTTTCTATCTAATTTGCAGCCAGCATAGTCAGAATCTGAGTATCCTGACAAATCAAAGGTTGAGGTCCTAGGATACCAAATCCCTACATTTAGGGTGCCCTTAACATATCTTAGTATTCTTTTTAGGGCTGCTAAGTGCGTTTCCTTAGCACAGGTTTGGTATCTAGCACACATCCCTACAGCAAAAAGAATATCAGGTCTGCTGGCTGTAAGGTACAGTAGACTACCTATCATACTTCTATAGAGTTTAAGGTCTACTGGTTTACCATCAGGGTCACTATCTATTTTTACATTTGGGGCCATGGGGGTACTTATGCTTTTAGAGTTATCCATTTTGAATTTCTTTATTAACTCTTTAGCATATTTGGATTGATGGACATAGTTTCCATCCCTAGTTTGTTTAATTTGTAAGCCTAGGAAAAAGTTAAGTTCACCAACTAGGCTCATTTCAAATTCGTTTTCCATTATTTTAACAAATTCTTTTAGAAAGTTCGAGTTGGTGGACCCAAAAATTATGTCATCTACGTAAATTTGGGCAATAAATATATCTTTTCCTAGGGTTTTAATAAATAAGGCTGAGTCAATTTGTCCTTGTTTAAATTCTTTAGAGATTAAGTAAGTTGATAAACGTTCATACCAGGCCCTAGGTGCTTGTTTTAGTCCATATAGTGCTTTAGTTAGTTTGTAAACGTGGTCAGGTTTTTCTAAGTCCTCAAACCCAGGGGGTTGTCCTACATAGACTTCTTCTTTAATGAATCCATTTAGGAAAGCTGACTTTACATCCATTTGATATAGCTTAAATCCTTTATGGGATGCAAAGGCTAACAACATTCTGATGGACTCAAGTCTAGCTACTGGGGCATATGTTTCATCGTAATCTAATCCCTCTACTTGGCTGAATCCCTTCGCTACTAAGCGGGCTTTATTTCTAACTATTTCTCCTTGATCTTAGCTTATTCCTAAAGACCCACTTAGTGTCAATGATGGATTTGCCTTCAGGTTTAAGCACTAGTTCCCAGACTTGGTTCCTCTCAAATTGGGCTAATTCTTCTTGCATAGCTATGATCCAATCAGGATCAGGGAGGGCTTCATCTATAGTCTTAGGTTCTATTTTTGATATCATAGCTATTTGACTAAGGTTTCTATAGGAGGATCTAGTCCTGACTCCTAGAGTTGGATCACCCACAATTTGATCGGTTGGGTGACTGAGTCTGGGTTTCTTGGTTCTTCTAGAACTTGGTTCAGCCTCAGGTCCGGCTGGTCGGTTTGGTTCACTATTTGATTCGACTCTTTGAGCTGGTTCAATTGTTGGGTTAATAGTTGGTTGATTTGACTCAGTAGTTGGTTCAATAGTTAGTTCGTTTAAGGGTTCAATTAAAGGTTCAACAGTTTGTTCATTATTTTCCTGATCAGAATTTGATGAAGTTAGGTCTGGATTATCAGATGTTGAGTTGATTTCTTCATCAAATATTAAGTTTGTTGTTTCTTCAATTTTCTTAGTTTGTTTATTGTAAACCCTATAAGCTCTACTTGTGGTTGAGTATCCTAGGAAGATACTTGGGGTTGACTTAGACTGGAATTTTCCTAGATAGTCTTTGGTGTTTAGGATATGGACTATACATCCAAAGACTCTTAGGTAGTGTAGATTTGGAAGTCTATGATAATATAACTCATAGGGTGTTTTGTTGTATCGCTTGTTAATCAGGACCCTATTTTGTATGTAACAAGCCGTACTAACTGCTTCTGCCCAATATTGATTGATCAGTTTGAATTCGTTGAGCATAGCCCTAGCGGCTTCTTGTAGGGTTCTGTTTCTTCTTTCAACTATCCCATTTTGCTGGGGGGTTCTAGGATATGAAAATTCATGTATGTACCCATTTACCTTACAGAATTCCTCGAACCGTTGATTTTCAAACTCTCCCCCGTGGTCACTCCTATGTCTTTTAATCTTAGTATCGTTTTGGTTTTCAATTAACTTACAAAAGTCATTAAAAAGGTTTAGGGTTTCATCTTTGGTCTTTAGAAACCTAACCCAGGTAAATCTAGAGTAATCATCCACTATTACTAAGCAGTACCGGTTTCCGCTTAGTGACTTGGCTCCATGTGAATCAAATAGGTCAAGGTGCAGGAGCTCAAGTGTGGTTTGAGTTTGATCGGATTGGATTAGTTTTTGACTAGTCCTGGTTTGTTTACCTTGATTACATGATTCACATATTAAGTTTTCATGATTTTTAATTTTAGGTATACCTTTAATTAGTCCAAGTTGGGTGATTTTTGAAATAGTTCTTAGGTTAGTATGACCTAGTCTCCTATGCCAGAGGTTTGATTGTTCTATCTGAGTTAACATACATTTGGGTACAAGGGGAAGGTTTATAGTGTAAACATTATTTTTCCTAGTGCCTTTAAGCATGATTTCTGAGTCTTGTACGTTTCTAATTAGGCAGTTAGAATTGTTGAAGGTGACTATATAACCAGAATCACATAACTGACTTATGCTAAGCAAGTTAAAATTGAAGTTTTCAACCAACAGAACTTTCTTAATAACAAAGTCAGATTTAAGTTCAATATTACCTGACCCAATTACCTTGAGTGTAGCATTGTTGTCAAATGCCACTGAGCCTAAGTTCTTGAACTTGAGTTTGGTGAATTTCAATTTATCTCCAGTCATGTGTCTGGAGCAACCGCTATCCAACATCCATTGGTCCAAATCTTTATGTTCCTACACATAAAGAGTTTTGTTGATTTGGATCCAATTAGAGTCAGGAATAGCTTAAATTGATTTTCACTGCCTAGTCTGTCTCACCCAAATCTAGGGTTTTCAGTCACGTTAACCTTATAGGTTTTGTGAGACAGGTTTTGATAAAATTATTTTGTGATTCGTTTTGAAAAACTTAATTGATTTTGAAAACAGTTGATTTTTAATTTGAAAAATGTTTGAGTCTATAATCAACTGAAAGTTTGTGTTAGATTCGAATTTTACAAAGAATAATTTGAATTTGAAATTCAAAAATTGGCTTCCAGGTCTTAGCGAGGCACGAGGCCTTCTTTGGCCATAGCCTTATTGGATCATCAACCCTTTCCTTGACAAAGCCGTTTAATGAAATTTCATTTTCAAAATTAATCTTTGAAACGTTCTGGTCTAACTAGTTTGGGTTTTGGATCGGTAGCTTCGGCTAGTTTCACCAGTCTAAAGAGACCAAGTAAACTTGATCTTATTAGAATTGGTTTCCCTAACGTACTATCATCTCACCTCCATCCAATACTATGTTGTCAAGCTTCAGTTAAGTTTGTTCAGTCCTTAAACTAACCATTCCTAAGTCTAAGCATGGTAAATTACAGAAATTAAATAAACAATCAAACAAGCAAATTGCAAGAATTAAATTCAATTTAACAATAAATATAGTTTTTAATTTGTCTCCCCCTGGACTAAAGCCACGGTAATGGTTTGGCAAGATGTGAATCTTGTCCTTGGGGATCCAATACTGATTTGTTCCAGTTTGTTTGTTCAGGCACAGTTTAGGTACCCATGCCTGAACTTTATGTCTGGATTGGTTCAGTACAGCATAATAGGATCTTTGCCTAGATTTGGTTCTATAGCCTAGTCTGGATCGATTTAGAATTGACTTCTGTTTTCCAAGAATCATGTCAAGACCCTTGGAACTAGAAGTGAATCGTTCTAAGGCAGCTCTAAGATCCTTAACCTGAGTTTTCAGGGAGGAGTTCTCTTTCTCAAGTTTTTCAACTTGAGTAGGGGTTCCTTCTTGAACTTTCTCAGTTAAGGGTCTAGAGTCAGCCCCCTCTTTCAGGAGTTTTACTTCCTGTCGGAGGGATTCGACTCGGAGTTTAGTTTTCGCCAAATCTCGAGAAGGATACGAAATTAGTTCGTTTAATTGACTTCTATTGAAACCACTTACCTTGATTTCTCCGTCCTCTGAAAAGGTCAGTCTGCCGTCGTCCTGTTCTGATTCTGACTCAGTCTCGACTTCTTCTGAGGCGGTCAGGGGCTAGTAGGTTTGACTGGGGTGCCTCTTCTTCTTCCTCTGAGGAAGATTCGTCCCAGGTTGCTTGGAGTGTTTTCTTTCTTCTTGTCTTCTTGGTCTCCTTTAGGTTCGGACACTCCGTCTTGTAGCGACCCTTCTTCTTGCACTCGTAGCAGGTCACGTTGGGCTTGTTTTTGTCATTTGCGGGTTCAGCTGGTTCATCCTTTCTTCGGCTTGTTTTCCGTCTGTTGGTTTGTTTCTTCAATTTTTTATAGTAGCTTCGGGCCAGTCGGACCAGCTCAGGTCGATCTCCTTCTTCGTCTTCTGAGTCTGAGTCTGAGTTAGACTCGGGTTCAGGTTGAGGCTTCTTCTTTGTTGTTCTTCCAGTTTTTCCTGCAACAAAGGCAATACTTTTCTCGGCCATATTGCAGTTAGTCTGTTCGTGTAATTCTAGTTTAGAAAAAAGTTCATCTAACTTTATTTTTGAAAGATCTCTTGAAACTTTGTATGCATCTACCATAGATGCCCACAAAGTGTTTCTTGGGAAAGCATTTAGTGCATACCTTATTAAGTCACGGTTTTCGACCTTGTGACCAATAGTGTGTAGACTGTTCATTAGTTCTTGGATTCGGGCGTGAAGCTGCGCTGCTGTTTCGTTGTCGGTCATTTTGATGGTATACAGCTTGTTTAGGAGTAGATCTCTCTTGCTGATCCTAGTGTCTGATGTTCCTTCATGCAACTCGATCAGTTTCCCCCACAGCTCCTTGGCACTGTTGAAAGGGCCCACCCGGTTCAGTTCCTCTTTTGTTAAACCGTATTGTAGGGTCTGAGTTGCCTTTGCATCGGCTTCTATTTTGCGCTTCAGAGCGGTGTCCCATTCTGAGTAGGTCTGAGGTACTCCTTCAGCGTTCTTGGGAATCTCCAGTCCGGACTGGATGATTATCCACATGTCCACCTGAGTTTTCAGGTGGATCTCCATTTTGCTCTTCCAGTAGGAAAAATCTTCCCCACTGAAGAGAGGTGGTCTTGCAGTGCTGAATCCCTCTTGCATGGCCATTTATCTGAGACGACGAGAAAAAAGAGAGATCCCAAGACTTGGTCTTGGATTAGTAGAGTGGGATAAAGAAGAAAATATTTGTCGAGGGGTGTTGCACCAACCTCGACTTACGAGAGAAATTTTTAAAAAAATAAGAAAACGTAAAAATCCGAAAAAAATCTCAAATTGGTGGTTGCACCAAATTTGAGCTTCCCCGCTCTGATACCGCTTGTTGGATCGAGAGACACGATAGAGGGGGGGTGAATATCGTTAAAACTTTTCGGAAGAGAGTTAGAGCAAGTACGCAGCGGAAAACACAAACGTAAACACAGATGATTTTACTTGGTTCGGAGCCTGGGTCGACTCCTACTCCAAGGCCCACGGTCGTTGACCGTTTACTGAGGGCAATTCTATAATCGCGCAAAGATTCTTACAAAAGTTTACAATTGTAGTACAGTAATAGTATAACAGAAATGAAAAATCAGTTCTTCGTTACCGACGTCCGATATCGGATGTTTCTCGGAGCAGAGGGACTTCGTCGGCGCTTTCGTGTCGAGTTGGAAGGTTTCTGGGGCGAAGCGCAGGAGCAGAAGAACGTAACAACGTTGGAAGAAGTTGTGTTCAGGCTTGAGGGGTCGAGGGCCTTTTATAGGGTTCTGAGGGCACCCTGGAGCATGGGGGCGCCCTCCACGTGGCCTGTGATCCGCTCACTTCGCGGTCAGCGAGTTATCCCTACAAAATCGGGATAAGTCCTTGACGGGGGTGCCCGAGAAGCCGAGGGCGCCCTGGCTGACCTTTTCAGCGGGAGTATCGGTTGGATGAGACTTATCCTCATCGCTGACTTCAGGCGCGGGGCGCCCTGGTGGCTGGGGGCGCCCTGGGCGTTCGGGGCGCCCTGGGTGCTGGGGGCGCCCTGGCTGCTGAGGGCGCCCCGACCAGTATTCAACCGAAGCTCCTTTTGCTTCATTTGTTTTGTGTTCACCTTGGGGGCGCCCGGGATACTCAGGGCACCCTACTCAGCTGCTGCCTCACTCCTTTGAGGCTCTCTGAGCTGCAGACACTCGTTCCTTTGGTCCTGCATCCAGGGTTAGTCCGAAAACAACATAAAGCAGTAAGTTGTTAGTTTTATACAGCCTTAGCTGTCTTGGTTCTGACTTTGGGTTTCCAAAATGGAACCCTAGGTCGAACCGACGCCTACTGTTCCCTCAACGGAGAACGCGTCCTCACCTACTCCTCTCAGGAGAGTTTACCTGTTGCCAACCGGCTCCTCTGATTGGACTTTTGCCCAGCAGTCCTTCGTCAGGACTTCAGTACCAAGCTGTCCTTCGCCTGGTGCCTAGCATTCCTTTGCTAGGTCTTGATGACTAGCAGCCCTTCGCTAGTTGCCTAATAGTCCTTCACTAGGACTTGGTGACTAGCAGCCCTTCGCTAGTTGCCTAGTAGTCCTTCACTAGGACTTGGTGACTAGCAGCCCTTCGCTAGTTGCCTAGTAGTCCTTCACTAGGACTTGGTGACTAGCAGCCCTTCGCTAGTTGCCTAGCAGTCCTTCGCTAGGGCTTTGTCTCCTGGCATTCCTTCGCCAGGTGCCTAGCAGTCCTTCGCTAGGGCTTTTCCTGCACACTTGAGTAACATGTTAGAAAACAAATAAGACTTAACTTTTGAACCCTTTGTCATTTATCAAAACACAGGTTTGACTTGGGTGTTGTCTGCACCAACAGCCTCATCATTGTAGTCTACTCACATCACACTCTAGATTTAAACCTTTACTTGTCCTCAAGTAAAACCCACAATCTAGAATCACATGTTGAAATAGTATATCACAATCCCTAGTGAATCAGTCTAATCCTATTATATAGTTTCGTTGATAAACATAATAAAAAACGGTTCAGTGTGATCTAAGTAGAAGTTCTCCATACTCAGTGTGATAAGTGGCCTAACATTTTCAAGTGTCAATCTCCAAGCCTAATCAAATCGTCATCTAATCGCGTTCCTCATGCTTTCGGCACTAGGAACTTTCCTATCGCTAGCAAAGTTCATCCATCTCAAACTTCACAAGGTCTCAAAGGAAAACTCGGTATCAACAGAAACATAACAATTATGTCCCTAATATCCTAACTTGGTTTTACAGGAGTAACATGTTAGTTTTCACTCACGACAATTATATTTTATTATCCCTTATTCTCAAAGTGATTACAAAGTGCAACACTTGGACATTTTTTTTTCGAAATATAAATTTTTCCTAATGAGTTAACTTGAACCGAAGTTATTCAGTAACCAAAATATAGCTATATAGCAGAGAAGTCACAAAGGAAATAAGCATACTAGTCTGGTTCTATGAATCATAATTAGCATCTTACTCAATTATCCATGTCCAAATTATTCTTGGTCAATCTGATCTGGGTTGATTGTATCAATAATCTTCTCTTCTGATAATCTTCTTTAACTTGATACGTATTTCACTTTCGTCAACAAACATATTGATCAACATCAAATTTCAACTCGTGTCAATTCGAACTTAGTCAACCTAATAAATCTCGATGAGAGGTCAATTGCACCAAAAATAAACAAGTGAAACATACACTAATTTTCGATAACATACAGTAATATTGTCTGACGACTGAGTTATAACGGTCTGTCATTTGTGCTTTTAGTTTTTTTTTTCATTGGCAAGTAGCCGAGAGTGCAGTGAGTTTAGAGGGGTATATTTGATAAGAAAAAGTGCACTTTTGATGATAATTAAACAAAAAGAAATACTTCTCTGATTACTTGAAATTTTTTTTAAAAAAAAACAAAGCTCATGATTTGAGTTTTGCCACCTGTTTAATGGTTTATATGCTTGTTCCTTTGTTTCTTATGGTTTATGCATGGAAATTGTCTTGACTGAATGATCACTAATTGCTGTTCTAGCTAGCCTTGCTTTAGGAAAGGCGTTGGCACGTCATTTTCAGTATGAATCATTAGCTCTATTTATTGAATTTTTGCGTGGATTCATCCTCTAAATCTCTTCCAAGATGCCTTTCCTTTTTGAATTTTGCTGCAAGGCCTAGGTGTTTCTAAAATTATTAAAGTGTTCCCAAGATTCGTCCCAATCAGTTCAACTACTGGTTCATTATAAGAGTTACCTTGTAATCCATTGCTTTCTTGACGTTTTCGTTAATTATTATCAGTAGATATCCTTGTCACGGTAGGGTTCTATAAGTGTAAGGAAATAATCTCGGTAGAATAATATATATATTACTTTTTGGAGCTTTTCTTCTTGATTTGATTAAAAAGCTTGGGGCCTAGTGATGTGTGCTATTGCGAGTTCTATATCAGCAGCAGAAGAAATGGCGTGATCAGTTCAATTATCTGATTAACTATGACAGTATTTAATAACAGAGAGAACCACCACTTTGACTTGCTCCCGACATTATTTAATCATCAAGGCTCATTCTTCAATCATTCTAACGTTTCTTTTTCTTCTCAACAATCTTAAAATCATCTCAAGTTAAGATATGGTAAATCACCCGATTATATCTACCCTTTTTAGAAAATTAAAAAACATATTTATTTTTGTGAAATGTGATCTTTTATATATATATATATATTTTATATATATATTATATATATATATATTTGTCCCTGTGTTAATTTGTCATCATCTCCAACGTCTCCTCAACCAGCTGCTCCATTCAGGAAATTCCTTCCCATTTATACCCTTCCTCTTCCGAGCGTCCACTCGCACTAGACTGACGATTGATTGATTATTCCGCTAGCTGATGGCCGGTCTTCCTCTTCTCGCTTGCCTTCTCTTCCACCTCGCAGTAGTACTTGCCCACGGCCAGCCCTCTCCTGGATACCGACCGAGCTCTTTGCTTCGGCCATTAAGGTTCAGCCAGGTTTACAATAATCTTTGGGGTTCTCAGCACCAAACCCTCTCTCAAGATCAATATTCCCTCACCATGTGGCTAGACAGGACCTCAGGTACGCTTCTGAATTACGTTAATATTTTTAATTGATCTCATGCATCATTTCTTTTTACTATTTCAACATGTGCAGGCAGTGGGTTTAAGTCGAATCGCCCATATCGCAATGGTTACTTTGGTGCCTCCATCAAGCTTCAAAGTGGATACACCGCCGGCGTCAACACAGCTTTTTACGTGAGTTCTACTGTCAATATATGTGTATATATATATATATATAATTTTAAAAAACGGTCGACCATTGATCTTGTTATATATATACAGTTATCGAACGATCAAGCTCATCCGAGTTACCATGACGAGGTGGACATCGAGTTCCTCGGCACCACGCCCGGAAAACCCTACACTGTTCAAACCAACGTCTACGTCCGCGGCAGCGGCGACGGTCGGCTGGTCGGCCGGGAGGTGAGGTTCCACTTGTGGTTCGATCCCACCGCCGACTTCCATCATTACGCCATTCTCTGGAACCCTGACCAGATCATGTACTCGTACTTCATTCATCTCTTCCTGAATTTGGATGATAAACATGTATAGATCATATGGATGTAACCGAGTAAATTGGCGTGCGTGTAGATTCTTGGTGGATGACGTGCCGATACGGAGGTACGCCAGGTCTTCGTCGGCGGAGTGGACGTTCCCTGACCGCCCGATGTGGATGTACGGCTCGATCTGGGACGCGTCGCCGTGGGCAACAGAGAACGGCAAGTACAAGGTGGAATACAGGTATCAGCCTTTCGTGGCGAGGTACACCGGGTTCAAGATCCAGGGCTGCTCCGCCTTCGCACCGGCCTGGTGCAGGCCGGTGGCATCCTCGCCGGCCGGGGGCGGGCTCAGCGCGCAGCAGCACGCGGCGATGGAGTGGGCGAGGCGGAACTACCTGGTGTACGACTACTGCGAGGACAGCAGCAAGGATCACTCGCTGACGCCCGAGTGCGGCAGATAAGCATCGACGTTACGAAAAGCGACACGTCGTGGTCAAGATGTTCATTGTCGTTGATATATATAATAGAACATGATAGAACTATTTATCGTTCACGTGATGTTTTTTTTTTTTTTTTTTTTTTTTTTTTTTTTTTTTTTTTTTTTTTTTTTTTTATATAATAACAGTGACATACGTTACGTTGGACCCGCCCCTTGCACGCCTCTTTGCACATCAGAGGGGGCGGCCACATGGGAGGAGCCCACCCCTTTTATCATATCGCCCGCCCCTCTCAGCGTGCAGCGGAGGCACGCAGCGAGTCGGGTGCCGCATAATGGCCCTCCCTACGTAATAAGTCTTTGAGTCACAAATGAGATTAAGATAGTTTTACTTGAGATCATTGAATTTGGTGCGAGGTGGGTTGATGTCGACTGAGACTCAACACTTGAAAGTTCATGGTGGTTTGATTTGGGTGTCATGACAAAAGTTCATGGATGTCACGCTAAAAGATCTACATGATTAGAATATTAATTGTACATAGCTTTGTGTCACCTAGAGATACTCATGAGGCCCATGGGCTTAATTAAGGAAGACAATTTTTTTCAAATTCAATGAAAAATTTGATATCCGACTCAAATAGAAAAGGATATGGAAGAATTATCAATATCTAATATCCAACCAAAATATCCGATTATATATATATATATATACCCACACATACACACACACATTAAAGATTTTTTTTTTAAATCCAAATAATTTGTGTTGATGTTAGAAATAGATTATATAGATGTTTAATCTATTTTTAAATTTATATATATATATATATATATATATATATATATATATATATAAAATATGGTATTACTTTTAATGTACTTTTGCTAATGATATAGTCGAATTGAAAAAAGAAAAATTATTAGTATATAAGATATCCGATAATTTAATGTATATATATTCAATACCCGATGGGTGTTAGATATGTATACTAAAAGACATTGCTCTTTTTATATGAGATCATCTATTTTTTAAAAGAGAATCACAACTACACTAGGTGTCTGTTTATATTAGTACATGCATGAAGTCCATTACTTCGCATTGTAGATAACATGGTGTGTGGTGTCACACGGAAGATCATGTCATCAGTTCCTTGCCTAGTATAAGTAGAGGCTCACAATCGAGATGAAATTGGACAAACCATCGGGATGGTTGTAGTGTAATTAGGTGTGGTTGGTCTTGACCATATAATTACACTAGTGTGCTTTGAGTACATTGAGCAGGACCAAAACCAGAGGTTATCCAATTTGTACTCATTTGATAATTGGATAGAACCTCAGACATTATTATGGAGTACGATCCCTTAATCCCGATATAATAACGGGCATATATTGTTAATTATTATTTCTTTGATTTACCAATGGGCGAGTTCTATTCTGTTAGATCGATAGGCCCGGTAAGTTGGGAGATAATATTAATTATATGATGTGCTATTAATTATTGACGGAATCCGTGTCCTGGTGAGTCGGGTTGATGATGCCCCCTTGATGAACTCAAAAGGTTCATCATGCTAAACCCTGAAGGTGGATTTGATCTGGTATGATGATAAGGTTAGTGGTACTAATCAAGGACCTAGAAGATAATTAATTTGAATAGTTAGTAATTTAAATTAATTAACGGGCATTCAATATCTAAACACGGGGGGGGGGGGGGGGGGGGGGGGGGGATGGACGACTCGTAATAGGTGGAGCCCATATGTAAATATGAGGGTTGGTGAGGTAATTCAATGAGGATCCTTTAGTGGAATGGATCTTCATTAATGGATCAGGTTTGGATCCATTAGTAGGCCAAGATCCAACTCCTCCTCTTGGTCCCTACCTTAGCCATATATTTACCTGATGGAATTATGAAACTAGGCTTAATTAATTAATCATGATTTTTCCTCTCATAACTATCTATCTTTCTTCCTCTTCTCTCCTAGGGAAAAACCCTTCCACCCACATGGTCGGCGGCAGCTTGATGAAGCTCTCCTTGGCCGGCGGTAGATCATGGAGGTCTCCCTCTCCATGTCCAGCGGCAGTCCAAGGCGTAGCATCTTGCACCGGTGGCGGTTGTAGGTGGAGTATTTCCTTGGCCGGCGGCGGATCATGGGGCTCCTTCTCCCTATGGCCGGCGGTAGTTCTTGGAACCCTGCAGGAGTCGACGCTGGCAGAACTTGGAGGAGATCCCTCCATGGTCGGCGAGGAAGCACTGGTCGACGGTAGCCTTGGCGGCGCTGATCTTCCTTGGTCGCTGGCAGATCATGGAGAGGAACTTTTTGTAGGTTAGGTATGGCTTGGCGGTCTCCAAGACAACCATGGGGTCGTACCTGAGAGACCTCTCTATGTTTACGGATTAAAAAAATTTAATCTGAATAGAGACACGTTCCTCTAATGACCGTTTCGTCGTTGTGTTAATTAATCCAAGTTACAACTTGGACAAAACCGAGGTTAAGGCCTTGTAACTTTCCGGATTAATTAACCGCGGAAAAGACGACGATCGGACCGCCGGTTTTCATATTTATCTTCGGGGTCCAGTTACCTAATTATTATTCACGATCAATAATCAAAATAATTAACAAACATACATAAAATGACGAGGCAAAGAAACATGACACAATAAGACATAGCAAAAGTAAAATGGAGCTCGGGAGAGTTATACCTCGTCGTTTACCTCGCAGTCTTCTACCTTATAACCCTCACCTGCTGGACGTCGTGTGGACGATGATCTACCAAGACGTGAAGTCACCCAAGGCCTTGAATTAATCTCTCTTCTTCAAGCTTCTTCCCACCAACACAAACCCTAGATGCCTAGGGTTCCTTGCGCCGGCTACCTTTCCTCCTCTCCTCCTCAAGCCGCCGGCCACTTCGAGCTCTAAGGTTCGGCTGGCCACAAGGTAGCTCCGAGAGGAAGGTAAGGAAGATGAAGAAGAGGAAGAAGTAGCGAGAACAAATCTCCTTCTTCCTTTGAAACCTACCGAAACCCTAAAACTGCCTCTTCACCCTCGCCGGCGCCAAACAAGGAATATCCTTGTTTTTCCCGGCCACCAACCGCTCCTCCTCTCTGCTCCCTGCCTGTGCACGCTGAGAGGATGCTGGTGAAGATTACAAGAGAAGAAACCGAAGAGGAAGAAGAAGAAGAACTCAATTCTTCTCCTTCCTATCGCCACCGCCGCCGCCGCACAGCCTACAGCCGCCGGAAACAACCTCCTCCAGCGTCCTTCTTCTCCGTGTCGATCTCTCCCAGGTCTGGCTGACCTTCCACGCCAAAGAGAAGGAGCTGATGGAGAAGAAAACCCAAGGAATCCTCCTCCATCCTCCTCCTCTACCGCTGGCGCAAGGTGAGCCCTAAGAGAGAGAATAGATGTAGGGTTTTTGTGATTAATTCGAATTAATTCACAATTAATTCATTAAGCCTTGTATCATGACTCCTATGGGGTATTTATAGGGCTACGATAGGGACCATGAGAAGGAGTTGATTCTTGGCCCGCTAATGGATCCAAACCCGATCCATTAATGGTGATCCATTCCACTAAAGGATCCCATTGTACTTCCTCACCAACCCCCATATTT
This sequence comes from Boesenbergia rotunda, assembly GCA_024364735.1. Classification (NCBI taxonomy): domain Eukaryota; kingdom Viridiplantae; phylum Streptophyta; class Magnoliopsida; order Zingiberales; family Zingiberaceae; genus Boesenbergia; species Boesenbergia rotunda. Next base: position 248,072 of record JAGFNQ010001596.1, read on the forward strand.
TCATATGGGCTTCACATATTACGAGTCGTCCATCTCCCCGTGTTTAAGATATCGTATGCCCGATAATTAATTTAATTTACTGATAATTAAATTAATTATCCTCTTGATCCTTGATTAGTATCACTCAACCTTTTCATCATGCCGGACCATAGTCCACTTGCAAGATTTGACATGACAATCCTTTTGAGTACACCAAGGGGGCATCATCATCCCGACTCACCAGGACACGGATTCCGTCAATAATCAACGGCACACCATGTAGATAAATTATTACCCAACTTACCGGGCCTATCGATCTAACAGAATAGATCTCGCATATTGGTAAGTTAAAGTAATAATTAATTAACTACATGTGCCCGTTATTATTTCGGGATTCAGAGATCGTACTCCATAATATAATCCGAGGTCTAATCCAATTTACGAAGTCAGTACAAAATTGGATGACCTCTCTTTTGGTCCTACTCAATGTACACAAAGTACACTAGTGTATTTCTATGGTTAAGATAATCCACACCTAATTACACTACAACCATGTCGATGGTTTGTCCAACTCCATCTCGGTTGTGAGTCTCTTTCTTATACTTCGGCAAGGAACCTGATAACATGATCTTCTGTGCGACACCACGCACCATGTTATCTACAATGCCAAGTATCAGATATTTTGTGCACATACTAATATAAACATGCACTGTGTGATTTTACGATTCTCTTTAAAATGTAAATGTATCCTAACCAAAAGTAAAACTTTTAGTATACATTCTAACAATCTCCCACTTATACTCAAAGACTTTGCTATTTTCAAAATGTCATACATCTAACCTCTAGATCCTTCACATGCCTAAAAGCTCTCGCTTACTAAGGCCTTAGTGAAACGATCCACCTAGGTCATCCTCTGATGTAATCTAGGCAATGACAGCTATTCCTCTTTTGGGTGGTACTTGCGCTCTATGTGTTTACTTGCCTTATGGACTCGTGATTCCTTCGAGTTCGCAACTGCACCAGTTTAATCACATCAAATGTGATAGTTCCTAGCAAATTAGGAATCACATCGAAGTCCATCTTGAGGTTTCTGAACCATGTAGCTATATTGGCTGCCTTGCAGGCTGCCAGAATAACCAGCCTCCATAGTGTTGGTGCTTGGATGGCTATAGAGGGGGGCGGGTGAATGTAGTCAGACACAAAACTTAGCTTCTTTTTAACTCTCTACACTTCAGGGTTAGCAGCAGCAGAAACAAACAACACAAACGGAAATGCAGAAATGAAAAACAAACCAAACAGACTCTAACTCGAGGATGTACAAGGTTCGGGGATAACTTGCCCCTACTCCTTGGCCTACCTGTGAGGTGGGCGATCCCTTGATCGTCGGCAGATCAAGCCCCGGTGACCCGGATAAAACTGAGCCTCCTTCTCGGTGGAGAAACCTCTCCACAAATAGTCTCCAGATGATATAAGTTGAGCACACGAGACAATCAAGAAGGAGAAACTCTCAGAAATCTCACAGGAATGCTTAAGCAAAAAAACCATAGAGAGCTCAACAGCAACAAACACTTCTCAAGTTTTTCTTCCTATTCGTCACCCGCTCCTCTGCATCGTTGCTTCCTCTTAAGCCCTACTCACCATTGCCATACTCCATCAGCATCCACTGAGCCACAGTCTGACCCACTGACTCCACTAAGCACTCAGTCCACTGAAGACCTCTTCAGCTGAGCCTCCGTCAGTCGCCAGTCGCGCCAGAATCCGTTGAGACCTGGAAACAGAAAACAGCCAAACTGACGAGAAGAAAAGTCTCTAGTTGACCCTCCTCCATTGTTTGAATCCTCCCTGTATCACCTGCACACTTAGCAGATACTTAGCAAAGCATATCAAACAATATCAGCGAGGTAGCAGAGAAAACACAGAGAAAACAGACGCGATTAGAGCGTCTGACAGCTATTTCAAATTAAAGTTACAGCTACTGATCGGTCCACAGACCGATCAGAGAGGGCCCTGATCGGTCACCAGATCGATCAGGGAAACCCCTGAACGATCAGGCTCCTGCCTGATCGGTCCAAGTTGGGAATAGAGGGATCGCGGACTGACCCTGATCAGTCACCAGATCGATCATAGATCAGGGATCGGTCACCAGACCGATCCAGCAGCTTGCTTGCCACAACCCGCAGGAAACACACGCCTGATCGGTCACAGACCGATCAGGCTGTGCCCTGATCGGTCTGGTGACCGATCAGGTCACTCCCTGACCGATCAGGTGCCATCCTGATCGATCGGGATGAGGAATGCCGCGATAATTGATCGGTCAGGTGACCGATCAAGGTTTCTCACCAAAAACCTACTGTCTCCTCTCTGATCGTTCACCAGAACGATCAGAGACTCAACAGAGACATTTTGTTCCCTCCCTGATCGTTCGCCAGACTGATCAACCTCCCCTGGATCGGTCACCAGACCGATCCACAACAGGGAGTTCGTGCCAACTCCTTGATCGTGTTGGGACCGGGTGCATGTCGACAAGGATACGGGTTCGTAAAATTTTAAATTTTTACGTGCAGCGGAAGAATTAGCATAAAATAATTTCCTAAATTATTTTAACCACGTATCTAGCATGCAACCTTATGATATGTTGACATAATCATAAATTAAAACATTGCGGAAAAGTAAACTAATTTACTAAGTACCTCTCGTAACTCGAAGTAAGGGACGAGATCCAACCGTAGCGTCCCTTGGAAGCTCCGCCTCTATTCGCGTCCACGCCGAGTTCTCTTCGGGATGACTTCGCAAAGTCACGAGTTTTGTGCCGACGAAAACTACTAGATTCTCTAAAGGCACAACTTAGAAGATCAAGAGATAAGATAGGAAACTAACCACCAAAGACACGGAATCCCTATTCCGAGAAGAAAGGAGTTGCGATCCGCTTCTTCTTCTTCTTCTTCGGCTTCTCCTTCTTCTTGATGGCTCACGACAACTTGAAGTTGGAGGTGCGCCGGCCCTAGCTCACAAGGAGGGCGTCGGCCCTAGGATGCCCTAAGGGGCGTCGGCCCTAAGGGGAAGGAGGGAGGAGGGGAAGAGAATAGAAGAGAGAGAGGGAGAGGTTAGCTCTATACCAATTGACAACTCAATTGATTGGAATTAAGGGCTTGCCTTTGGTTCCTTTATATAGTATCATCTCCCTTGCCAAGTCTCCCTCTTAACGGAATTTTACATAAGAAATTTATCCTATAAATTCTCTTATTAATTATTCCGTTTAAGCCAAGTTTTATTATAACTAACTTTATAATAAAACAAATACTTTCTCTCTTTTAATTATGGAATAAAATTTGTATAAAATTTTCTTATCATGGATAAATCAATTCATAATTGATTTTATAAATTAAAATTAAACCAATTCATGGTTTATTTTAATTTCCATAAAAAGAATAAATTTACTACAAATTTCTTTATAAATCTCTTTATATATAAATTTCTTTATATATCAATTTATTTATCCATAATTTATAAAACAAATCGCGCTAGATTTATTTTATTAATTAAACCAATTAAATTGGTTTTCTTCCCCTTTAATGGCCGGCCACAACAAAGAGGTTTGGCACCCTCTTTGGCCGGCCAAACCAACCCGAACCGATCGCGAATTAAACTCATTTAATTCGCCCAATAAGCCTTCAAAAGACTTAGCCATTTTTAGTTTCCATTGCGCCTCTGACAAACTCAGATTCGACTTATTTCTCTTGATCGGAAAATCTAATTTTCAACTCGTTTTAAATCCCTCGGATTACTCGTAGTGCGTGTGACTAAATAGGCTTTCGATTTATGTTGGCCGTCTATAATCAACAAATTATAGAATGATCATGAGTGACACCTAGTAGTACATCATGACCCCCAATTAATCGAAAGATCAACGGTTTGACCTCAGAAGAAATTATTCTGAAACCCTTCAGCAGCTCTAATGAATCGTGCCCCATTCCCTTCACCACCTTATACCCACTTGGTTCAGGACATGGTCTGTTTGTGTCAGTCCCCACTAGACTGACTACGTCACATCTAGCCCAAGTAGTGTCTTTCTCGTCCTTTGGATTTCTAATTACTCTCATGTATTTTAGAGACTCGCACTCTAAACATGATACACTCTGGCCAGAGGTTTTTGAGTAACAATCCAACGATAGGCCTGGGTATACATCTCCTCGCAAGGAGTGGTGAATCCTTTGTAGGCTGTTCAAACATCTTCGGGCACTTTGGCTTATACCCAATCATCCTGGGTCCACACCTCCTTGGAGATGTTTGCTTAAGATGTTAAAGTATAAGTCTCCATGACCAAGATGACTTGAACACCGCAAGTCAAAGGAACATCGCACTTAAGCTGCAGTAAGAACTTTATTGACATATCTACATGTAGATTCCCATATGAAGTCTTACAGCTAGTCACTCCAATGAACTAGTTCCCTTAACTAGCATCCATGTTTATCTCTGGGCATCCCAATGTCACCAGCCAGTGAGAATCAGCTGATTAGAGAATAACCCATGCTAGTCTCAACAGAATTGATAGTGTCCGTATTTATCAATTCATCGACTAGGGATATTTTCAATACTTCACAATTGCACATTTAGAGATAGTCACTAGTTGTGATCCCATCACAAATTCTCTTATGTTGTGAATTGTATTGCGGACTTTTAGTAGATGAGTTTAAGATCTCAATCAAATACACAAACATGTATACTCAAATAGTGAATTATCATTTATTAGAATAAATGTTTACAATCATAAGGCGATTGCCTTAGGACACTTCTCTTATATTACTAACAGATCGGTCTCCAGACCGATCCAGCGACTCCCAATTCAACTCTAAGTCCAGAGAATAGGGAGCCTTCTCTGACTCGTGCTTAGTCCCCCGGACCAAGACTCCGTGCCAAGCTTCACTCACTGGGACTTCATTCAACCTAGCTTCACTCACTAGGACCTGGTTTCACTCACCAGGGTTTCGGTCACCTAGCTTCACTCGCTAGGACCCGACTTCACTCATCGGGATTTCAGTCACCTGGCTTCACTCACTAGGACCCGGCTTCACTCACCAAGATTTCATCCAACCTGGCTTCACTCACCAGGACCCGGCTTCACTCACCGGGATTTCATCCAACCTGGCTCACTCACCAGGACCTGGCTTTACTCACCGGGATTTCAATCCCTTCGTGCCCAGTCCCCAACCAGGACTTAATCCGAATTCACTCAACCATAACTTAAATCGGTGTTAATACCAAAATAACAATCGGGCCAGACTACATCAACAATCTCCCCCATTTTGTTGTTTGACAACCCGATTTAAGTTTAGGTATTAATAATCAATTGAAGTCAATTCAATTATCGTAAGAGAATCAAAGTCCTCCCCCTACAATAGCCCTAAACTTAATCAACCATTCTCTCCCCCTTTGTCAAACATCGAAAAGGGTATGGTTATTAAGTTTAAACACACCTCCCCCTTAATCAAGGGTCTCTCCCCAAACCCAAAATAATCAAAGGATAATTTTTGAATTGCATATGAGAGACATATACCATAAATATATCATGGCAACAATGTATATACATCATACGACAATAAGTAGCGCAGCTTCATCAGACTGATGATTAATACAGAAAAATTTCTGATTTATCTATGGACGATCAGTTTTCAGAAAAATTTCTGTAACTTTGATTCGTTCAAGATCAGACTGCATTAACAATTGAAATTCGACAACGGGGGTGTAGACTCCATTAACATTTGATATTTCAGAAAAATTTCTGAAACATGGTTTGAGTTTCTTGACTAAGAGATATTCCTCATCAAGAGTCATGATTCAACCAACCCTTTCTTATGAATTTTAAAAATTCTAACACAGGTTTGTATTGAATTAGTAGTAGGTTTGTTCCAAGTATGATGAGTATGTTCCAATTATAATCGGTTTTCCAAGTATGTCCTTGAAATGACCAATGTGTTCTATTCTTGGAATAAACAGGTTTGTATCATATGTTCCAAGTGTCTTAACCATCATCCTAATTCTTAGTTCTATTGATAATTCATCAAATTTGATGAAAAGGGGATCGATCGGATGATCGGACTGAGGAGTAGTCTGACACCATTTGGAACGATCTGGGAGTTTTCTGATCAGCATTGATCTGATCGGTCAGTAGACCGATCAGGGTGAGTCCTAATCGGTCGGTGGACTGATCAGGTGTGATACAGATGGTTTGTTCATCAGATTTCAGAAACAAACTTTCAGAGACTCTCAATCAGGTTTGTTTCAACTCTCAACCACTCCTAAATCCTAATACAATTAAATTCAATCCCTTTGAACCTAAAGTGACCTGATCGGGTTCCATTAATTCAAAGTTATCCCTCACTGGAAGCCAAAAGTCCTTATGAATTTATAAGCATTTCAAAACAGGTTTGATTCGTATCAGTATACTTCTAGCAAGATCAGAGTATGTATCATGTCCATAGCCCCCCAAATCTTTCTATCAGATTCGTATCAAAATTCCACAACAAATTTTGGGTATCAATACAATTCATAAGGTTGTATTTTGTCCGACATGCATTTATCTCATTTAGACAGTTTCAAAAACATTTCAAAAACATGCATTGATCACAAAAGCATGAAGTTGCCATGGAATTGTCTAAATTCTCTATAAGGAGGCAGTTAACTAAACTATCTTCATGTATTTATTCAATTTTTGACAATTTCAGAAAATTTCAAAATATTGGGATCAAATCATAATGTCACAATACTTTTACTCTGATGTTTTTTCTGCATCAGACTTGAACTATTTGATCTCATCAAAGTATTCAGTCTTGCAGAACATCAAGTAAATGTACTTTGTCCTATGAATAATTGTTTATAAAATAAGCAAAATATTCAAAAGGTACCTCCATTCTGGATAGACTAAGGACCTATACCTATCAGGATGAACTAATTCTTACATATCTTTGGCTCTATGCCCTTAGGCTTAGAGCAAGCCTATTTAGTTTTGTTACCTCATTAGTTAGAGTCAAAAGATCTTAAGGAAGACAAGTCTTCCCATTACCAATAAACCCAAGGGATTATTGGTTGATCACTTTTGAATCCCACTAGAGGTTAACAAGACCAACCTTAGAGCCAATATATGTTTGGTTCTACTTGGAAGGAACCTTTCTCTTACATTAGTTAAGATGATAAGCTATTAATTGCATCATGGGAGCCTTTTGGTTTTATATACTAATTGTCTATCTATGTACTTTAATAGATAATCATTCTATTCCACTTTTAACAAATAAAAGTAATAGAAATATCTTATTCCAGAAACTGAACAAAAGTTCTTTCCAAAAACTAAGTACATAAAGACAATCTTTATAAAGTCAAAACTATGTCAACCTATGCTAAAGACTTAAATGAAATAGATAAAACTCCCATTGTAAAAAAAATCATCTCCATAGCCCATCCATGTAGTCAGTGATATCCTCCTCAGCTAGCCGTCGGGTTCCTGGAACCCCTGCAAAAAAAATACAGACATGATTAGTGGCATCCGTATCTACTCACCAGGTACCGGTAGATATCACCGCTAAACATGTTACAACGACAACAGAAGAAAATATACCTGCATCAATACTCTAACGACGGGGATAATCCGTCTTCCAATGTCCAGACTGCTTGCACACAAAGCACTTGCCTTTCGGCTTCTTTATGCACCCCTGAGGTCCCTGTAATTCTTTCTTTGCTCTAGCTTGTTTCTTCTTCTTCTTTCCTTTCGGTTTAGAAGAAGAAACCTCTTGAGCAACGAAAGTCTATGAACTCTGAAGAGAAAACCCCTCTGCCGCCTCGAGTTCTGTCAGAAGCTCTGCCCACGAATATGTTGGGTATGGCTTGGCGGGTTTCCTAAGTGAATACGTCGTCGTTCAGAGAGATCTCTCCATGTCTACGGATTAAAAATTAATCCGAATGGTGACTCGTCTCCCAACGACCATCTCGTGCCGTATCGAACGATCCAAATTACAACTCGGCCAATTACAAAATCGGCCTTGTAATTTTCTTGACCGTTCGACCGTGGAAAAGGCGACGAGTGGATCGCCGACTTTTGTGTTTATGGTCAGAGTCCAGTTAATTAATTATTGGCTATGATTCGCAATCAAAATAATTAAATAATTCACATGAAATGACGAGGTAAGTAAACATGGCACAATAAGAACGAAAGAGCCAAGGAAGAATTATACCTTCCGATACCTTACGATCTTCTACCATATGACCATCCTCTCTTGGACGTCGTGTGGGCGACGATTTGCCAAGAACTGTGGTCACCAAGTCGATCCCTTGTCCTTGCGCCAACCAATCCCTAACCAAAGGGATGCCGCCAGCCGCTCCAAAGAAGAAGATAATCCAAATACAAACCCTAGACAGATTTTTCTTCCCTTGAGAAAAATTACGTAAATAATTTTTCTCCCTTGAGAAAAATCGTTGCTCCCTCTCAAGCTCATGCAATTTTCTTCCCTCGAGAAAAATTACTTGTGCAGCCTTTCTTCCTTTGAGAAAATTATGTGAGCAACTCAAGATCACGCAATTCTCATCCCTTGAGAAAGGTTATGTGTGTAACTTTTCTTCCTTTCAGAAAATCGCATGATCCATTTTTCTCCTCCTCTGAGACAATTTCTCATGGGCTCAAGTCAAAAATTGCGACTGCATGCAATCGAGAGCACCCACTACCGTGAGCCAAGTTGGAACCATGAGCATGTTCGCCGTGAACCAAAGTAGCGGCTGCATGCAGCTTTTCCACCGAAGATGTATTAATTCTCCAATTGGAGAATTACAACTCACGGGCAACAGCTTCTCATGGGCATGATCAACTTGGAGAAGATTTCCCTCATGCATGGAGAGCCTGCTGACTTCAGCGCCGCACAGCTGCGTGGAGAAGAAATCAAAACCAGCTCTCAGTGAGTCATGCACGCGTGGAACAAAAAAATAGCCTCTGCTGTTTTTCGGCGCCGCTGAACCGAGAGAGGAAGAGAGTGAGAGGAGGAGAGGAGAATAGAAAAGAGGCTAGGGTTTTCTTGTGATCTATTGAATTATCATCAACTTAGTTTCATGTCATTATGGGGTATATATAGGGCTACGATATGGATCATGAGAGGAGTTAGATCTTGACCTGCTAATGGATCCAAATCCGCTCCATTAATGAGGATCCATTCCACTAAAGGATCCTCATTGATTTATCTCACCATCCCCATATTTATATATGGGCTCCACTTATTATGAGTCGTTCATTCCCCGTGTTTAAGATATCGAATGCCCATTAATTAATTTAAATTACTGACAATTCAAATTAATTAACCTCTGGATCCTTGACTAGTACCACTCGACCTTATATCATACCGGATCAAATCCACCTGCAGGGTTTAGCATGATGAACCTTTCGAGCTCATCAAGGGGGCATCATGAACCCGACTCATCCGGACACGAATTCCGTCAATAATCAACGACACATCATATTTTTAATATTATCTCCCAACTGTTGGTGCCGGAAGCACCTAAGTCAAACCTAAGTTTTGATAATGACAAAGAGTTCAGAAGTTAAGGTGGTAAGGTGATCTAACAAGTCTACTAAGTGTGCAGGAAAAGTCCTAAGTACACTAGGCAAGAAGTCCTGGCAAAGGGCTGGGCAAGAAGTCCTGGTCAAGGACTGGGCAAGAAGACTTGACCGGAAGTTGGGCAAAGAATTCTTGGTCGAGGATTGGGCAAGAAGTCTTGGCAAAGGGCTGGGCGCAGAAGACCTGACCGGAAGTTGGGCAAGAAGACCTGACCGAAAGTTGGGCACGAAGACCTGGTCAGGTGGATTGGGCAAAAGTCCAACCGGAGGAGCCGATTGACAAAAGGTAAACTCTCCTGAGAGTCTTCCAACCGGATGAACCTCTGCTCCGAAATTCGATCCACCTCGGGCGTCGGTAACGAAAGTGTTGCAAGTTTAAATTTCAATTCTATTTCTGTACCAAATTTGTAAAACTATTTTTACGACTATAAAATTGTCCAAAGTAAACGGTCAAGGACCGTGGGCCTTGGAGTATGAGCTGACCGCGACTTCGAACCAAGTAAAACCAACCTGTGTTCGCGATTCGTTTTTTTATTTTCCGCTGCGTATTTTCTCTAGTTTTCTCCGAAAAATTTAATATTGATATTCACCCCCCTCTCTATCGATTTCTCCGATCCAACAAGTGGTATCAAGCGGGTGACTCAAATTTGGTGCAACCACCAATTTGAGAGTTTTTTTTCGTATTTACGAAATTATTTTAATTTTCTTTTCGAATTTTTCTCGTTAATCGAGGTTGGTGCAATACCACTCGATCATTTTTTCGTTGTTTATAATTTCTTCTGCACTACTAATCTAAGTCTAAGTCTTGAAACAAGTTTTTGTTGTTTTTTCTTTCTCAGAAAATTTTATTGCCATGCAAGAGGGATTCAGCACAGCCAGACCACCGCTTTTCAGTGGAGAAGATTTCTCCTACTGGAAAAGCAGGATGGAAGTCCACTTGAAAACTCAGGTGGACATATGGATAATTATCCAATCTGGCCTCGAGATTCCTAAGAATGCAGAAGGAGTGGCACAACACTACTCTGAATGGGACGCCTCGTTGAAAAAGAAGATCGAGGCTGATACAAAGGCAACGCAAACGTTGCAATGCAGATTGACCAAGGAAGAGCTGAACCGGGTGGGACCTTTCAGCAGTGCCAAAGAACTTTGGAGCAAGCTGATTGAGCTGCATGAAGGCACCTCTGACACTAGAATTAGTAAAAGAGATCTGTTGCTGAACAGACTCTACACTATCAAAATGAATGAAGGCGAATCAGCATCACAGCTCCACGCCAGAATCCAGGAGCTGATGAATGGATTGCATACAATAGGTCACAATGTAGAGAACCGTGATCTAATCAGGTATACTCTAAACGCGTTCCCTAGGAATACACTGTGGGCATCTATGGTAGATGCTTACAAGGTTTTCAGGGACCTCTCAAAAATTAAATTAGATGAACTTTTCTCAGAATTAGAATTGCGTGAACAGACTAACTCCACAATGGTCGAGAAAAATGTTGTGTTTATTGCAGGTAAATCCCAAGGAAAAGTCCTCAAGAAGAAACCCCAACCAGCAACAGAGTCTGACTTAGACTCAGACTCAGAAGATAGTGAAGGGGATCGACCCAAGTTGGTTCGGTTAGCGCGGGACTACTAGAAGGAGCTGAAGCACCAGACAAACAGAAAGAAAGCAAGCCGACGAAAGGAAGATCCAGCTGAACCTTCAACTTCAAAAGGCAAAACAAATGTCACCTGCTACGAATGCAACAAGAAGGGACATTACAAATCGGAGTGCCCCAATCTGAAGGAAGCAAAGAAGACACGAAGGAAGAAGGCTCACCAAGCCACGTGGGATGAATCTTCCTCCGAAGAAGAAGAAGAGGCCCTGCAATCAAATCTTCTCGCTTTAACCGCTTCGGAAGACATCGACACCGGATCTGTATTGGAGCCAGACGACGGAAGGCTCACAATCTCGGAAAACGGCCAAATAACGGTAAGAGACTATTATGAAATTAAATTATCCAAATTAATTGTTTATTTATCTTGCAACTTGGCGAAAGCCAAAATCCAGGTCGAGTCCCTCCAACAGGAAGTAAAACTCCTGAAAGAGGAAGCCGACTCGAGATCCTTGACCGAGAAGGTTCAAGAAGGAAACTCTACTCAAGTTGAAAAGCTTGAGAAAGAGAATTCCTCCTTGAAAAATCATGTCAAGGAGCTCAATGTGGCTTTAGAACGATTCACTTCGGGTTCCAAGGGTCTTGACATGATCCTTGGAAAACAGAAGTTAGTTCTTAACCGATCTAGATTAGAGTATCGGACCAAGTCTAGACAACGGTCTTATTATGCTGTATTGAACCAACCTAGAACCAAAGTTCAAGCATGGGTCCCCAAGTTTTGCTTGAACAACCAAGCTGGACCAAACCAGTATTGGATCCCCAAGGACAAGATTCACATCTTGCCTAATCATTATCGAGGCTATAGTCCAGGGGGAGCCAATTTAAAAATAATTTTTATAATTAGATAAGTTTTTTTTGCTTATTTTTTTATTATTGCATGATTGATTGTTTATTTCTTTCTGCAAATTATCATGTTTAGATCTAGGACTGGTTAGACTAAGGACAAAATGACTTAGTTGAAATTTGAATAACCTAGTATTGGGTGGAGGTGAGACGATAGTACGTTAAGGAAACCATTATGGTGGAACTAGCCGAAGCTACCGATCCAAGATCCAAGCTAGTTAGACCAAAATCTTTCAAGAAGTAACTTGAAGATGAATTTTCTATAAAAGGCTTTGTCAAGGAAAGGGTTGATGGTCCAATAAGGCTACGGCCAAAGAAGGCCTAGTGCCTCGCCAAGACCTGGAAGCCAATTATAGAAAATCAAATTCATTTTACTATTGTCAGATTTGAATCTAACACAAATTTCAACTAATCTTAGATTCAACACAATTTTACAAAATAGACTTAAACTTAATAAACATTTTCAAAATTAATTTAACCTTTCAAAATTAACTATGTTTTTCAAACTTAAAATCTTCATTTTTTTAAACATGTCTCACAAAACCCATAAGGTTAATGTGATTGATAACTCTAGATTGGGTGAGACAGACTAGGTTGTGAAAATCAATTTAAGCTATCCTTAATTCTAATTGGATCCAAATCAATAAATACTTAATGTGTAGGAACATAAAGATTTAGACCAATGGATGTTGGATAGTGGATGCTCCAGACACATGACTGGGGACAAATTGAAATTCACCAAACTCAAGTTCAAGAACCTAGGCTCAGTAGCATTTGGCAACAATGTTACACTCAAAGTCATTGGGTCAGGTAACATTGAACTCAAATCTGATTTTGTGATTAAAAAGGTACTGTTGGTTGAAAATTTCAAGTTTAATTTGCTTAGTATAAGTAAACTATGTGATACTGGCTATGTAGTTATATTTACTAACTCTGACTACCTGATTAGAAACCTTCAAGACTCAGAAGTCATGCTTAAGGGTACTAGGAAAAATAATGTTTATACTATCAATCTACCTTTAGTACCTAAATGCCTCTTAACTCAATTAGAAGAATCCAACCTCTGACATAGAAGATTAGGTCACACTAATGTAAAACTAATTTCAAAAATTACCCAACTTGGTCTAATTTAAGGGGTACCAAAAATTAAGAACTATGAAAACACGATATGTAACCCATGTAACCAAGTTAAACAAACCAAGTCTAATCACAAGTCAATTCAATCAAACTTAACCCAAACCACACTTGAGCTCCTTCACCTTGACCTATTTGATTCACATGGAGCCAAGTCACTAAGCGGAAATCGGTACTGCTTAGTTATTATCGATGATTACTCTAGGTTTACCTGGGTTAGGTTCCTAAAAACTATGGATGAAATCCTAAACTTATTTATTGACCTATGTAAGATAATCGAAAATCAAAATGATACCAAATTCAAAAGACTTAGGAGTGATCACGGGGGAGAGTTTGAGAATCAAAAGTTTGAAGAATTCTGTAAAATAAATGGATACATTCACAAATTTTCCTGTCCTAGAACCCCCCAGCAAAATGGGATAGTAGAAAGAAAGAATAGAACCCTTCAGGAAGCTGCTAGGACCATGCTCAATGAATTCAACCTAGCTAACCAATTTTGGGCAGAAGCAATTAGAACGGCTTGCTATATCCAAAATAGGGTCCTAATTAACAAAAAAAACAATAAAACTCCTTATGAACTATATTACCGTAGGTTGCCCAATCTGTTGGATCGAGAGAAACGATAGAGGGGGGGGGTGAATATCGTTAAATGTTCGGATTAAGAAATAGAGAATGCACAGCGGAAATTAACACAAACACACGCAAACACCAAGTTTTTTACTTGGTTCTGAGTCGCGGTCGGCTCCTACTCCAAGGCCCATGGTCGTTGACCATTTTCTGCGGGCAATTCTATATGCGCAAAAAGTTTACAGGTATAGATTGCAAGATTAGTACAGTAAACTAAAAGAAAGCAGCTCTTAATTACCGACGTCCGGAGTAGATCGTATTTTTGAAGCAGAGGGACGTCGTCGGCGCTTGTATCTCGAGTCGGGAGGTTTCCGGAGCAGAGCGTGAGCATAGAAGAGCGTGAATGCGTTGGACAAAGTGATTGCTTGAAGCCTTGGGGTCGAGGGCCTTTTTATAGCCCCTGGGGGCGCCCGGGATGTCGGGGGCACCCCCCACGTGTCAGCTGATCCGAGTTCCTCTCGGTCAGCTCTGATCCCTTCAAACTCAGGATCAGGCTTTGACAGGGGCGCCCGGGACGCTGGGGGCGCTCAGGTTGACTAGGTCAACTCTTATCTGTTGACTTCGCTGGCTTCTGCTTCCTTAGCTTTGAACTGGGGGCGCCCGGGACGCTGGGGGCGCCCGGGAGCATGGGGGGCGCCCGGGAGCACAGGGGCGCCCCGCCCATAAGCTGTCGAAGTGCTTCTTTTGCTTCATCTATTTTGTGTTCACCTTGGGGGCGCCCGGGACACTCCGGGCGCCCTACTCAGCTGCTGCCTCACTCCTTTGAGGCTCTCTGAGCTGCAAACACTCGTTCCTTCGGTCCTGCATCCAGGGTTAGTCCAAAACAACATAAAGCAATAATATGTTAGTTTTATACAGCCTTAACTGTCTTGGTTCTAACTTTGGGTCTCCCTTATGGAACCCTAGGTCGAACCGACGCCTACTATTCCCTCGACAGGGAACGCATCCTCACCTACTCCTCTCGGGAGAATTTACCTGATGCCAACCGGCTCCTCCGGTTGGACTTTTGCCCAGTAGTCCTTCGCTAGGTGCCTAGCTGTCCTTCGCCAGGTCTTCAGTACCAAGCTGTCCTTCGCCTGGTGCCTAGCAGTCCTTCTCTAGGTCTTTGTATCCTGACATTCCTTCGCCAGGTGCCTAGCAGTCCTTCGCTAGGGCTTTGTATCCTGGCATTCCTTCGCCAGGTGCCTAGCAGTCCTTCGCTAGGGCTTTGTGTCCTGGCAGTCCTTCGCCAGGTGCCTAGCAGCCCTTCGCTAGGACTTTGTTTCCTGGCAGTCCTTCGCCAGGTGCCTAGCATCCCTTCGCTAGGACTTCTTTCTACACACTCAAGTAACTTTATTAGATCACAAATAAACTTAACTTTGAATCCTTTTCCAATATCAAAACAAGGTTCGATCTGGTGCTTCCTGCACCAACAATCTCCCCCTTTTTAATTTATGGCAACACAATTCAAAGTTAAGTAAAAATTATAACAGTTTAATCAAGAAGGTTAAGACCAATAAATCATAGCAATTCTGAACAGTATAAAGTCTAAAACCAATGTAATTTTGAAAAAAAAATTCTCATACTCCCCTGAATAATTGTGTTATAAGTCAACAATTAACTTAACTCTTAACTTTGACCTTTCCTCCCCCTTTGACATATATCAAAAAATATTTATGGGTGAACAACATATTTAACAGGGATTTTTGAGTTTTTCTAAGTTCTTCATGTTTTTGACATAGTGTTTTTCAAAAATAGAGTAAAAGCATTTTCACTAACAAAACTTTTTACACTTAGATAATTTTTCATTTTGAAAAGTTTTGCAAGCCTAAGTTTTGTTAAACAAAAAAATGCACTTTTGAAACACTTAGAAATTTTTGCAGCACTTTTTGAAAAAGAGATAAGAATTAGACAAAGTTTCCTTTCTTTCCTTTCTCTCCCACTTAATGTGAAATTCTTCTCCTTATGTTTTAGACCATTTCTAAGATAAACTTTCTTTGAAAAAGGGAAGAAATTTAAGGAAAAATTTTGTTTACCTTTTCTGCTTTCCTCTTTAAAAATACTCTTTTTGAAAAATATATTTTGAAAGAGGTTTAAGGGAAAAAAATTGTGTATCAGAGCCTATGAGTTTTGAAAATAAAAATACTTAGTATAATTCTGAAAGTATAGCAAGCAGCTTAAATTGTACTAAGAAAAAACTCTACTTTGAAAAGTATTGTGAAATTTTAAAACAAATTTTGTATTTGTAGGCAAGTCTTTTAGAAAATTTACGCACTTAGGACACTATTGCCTTAGAAAAACTTTTATTTGGAAAAGATTTTTCAAAAAAAATATTTTCATTTAACAGATAGTGCTTTTGGAAGAATACAAAAAAATGTTATACAAAAGAAAATTTGAAACACATTTTCACTTTGAAAAAGATTGAATTTTTTTTTGAAACATGTTTAGTATTGTACTTAAAAAAATATTCGTACTTTGTAAATAATAGTGCTTTGAAAAAGTATTAGTACATTTGCAGGATGTTATTCATTTTTGACAAATATAAGTACTAATAAATATTTTTGAACATAATATTTTATGAAAAAATTATTGTTATTTTGAAAACATAATACTTTACTTGGCATGGTTTCCTTTCCAGTCTGACACAATCCTAGGAAACCTTGTTAACTACAAGGGCATTTCCCTAAGTGTCCTGGAAATTCTCCAAACTCAAGAAAATTTCAAAAAGTATTTCAAAAAGGATTTACTAAGCCACAAAAAAATTTTGAGAAATAGAATATTGGCATTTTTAAAGGCAAATTAGTTGTATTTTCAAAAGAATTTTGAAAACTTGTGTATTAACACAACTTATTTTGAAATGTTCAATAGTTCTTTTAATTTACCTCCCCCTAAACTTGACATAGTCCTTGGAAGCTTGTTGACCACAAGTATTCTTCCTCTGAGTCCTTAGGGGTCAGTTCAGATCAAAAGAGTTATTTAATAATTTCAAAAATAATTGCCAAAGAAAATACTTGTTAGAAATAATTTCTTTTGGTTTAGACTCCCCCTAAATTTGACACATCCTCGGAGTCCTTGTAGGTCATGAAGTGGACCTTCCTCTGTGTCTTTAGGGTTTGTCAAAATCAAAAGCACAATTCTTAAAATGAATTTTGAAGTATTAACATTTTGAAAAAAATGATTGTTTGAAAGACATATGATAGCATAGTTTTCGAAAAACATGAGTGATAGTTTGAAAACATAGTATTTTTAAATTTCTTATTTTAATTTGAACTCCCCCTAAACCTGACACAGTCCTAGGAGGCTTGTTGACCACAAGTTAATCCTCCTCTTAGTCTTAGGGTTTGATTCAAACAAAAAGAGAAGAAAACTAGGTTAAAAAAATATTTTGTTTTCATGATTTGAAACATAATTTCATTCTCCTATTTGGGAAAATGAATATAGAAAACTGAAAAGGGGAAATGATTTAAAAAAATAGAAGTTTTTTTTTATTTTAAGTCCCAAAAAAAATATAAATATCTAAGCCCGGACTGTAGAAAAAAATATCCTAAGTAATCCCAAGGTGACTTTTTGCCATACAAGAATAAACTGAATGTCTGAAAGAAATGTTTGTATAATGGTAAAGGAAAGAAATAAATGTTATGAGATAAATTTTAGGTTAGTGAACAAAAGAGACTTGATTTTAATTATAATGATTTGAAATATTAACTCTTAGTTAAAAAGTTGAATTTGATTTTTGAGAAAATTAAAATTTAGAGGGTTAAGTTTGTTTAGTTGAATTTAAATTTTAATTTTGAAAGTTGTTCGATTGAATTAAATTTGAATTTTAAAGGTTGTTGAATTAAATTTGAATTTTAAAAGTCAGTTGAATTAAATTTAATTTATTAAGATTTAATTTAATTGATTTAATTAAGATGAATTTAATTGGTTTAATTCAGATTTGATTTTGATTTAATTGAATTAATTTTAGTTTGATTAATTTGAATTAGTTGGTTGGGTTGGACTCAATTTTTAGGTCCTAAGCATTTCACCCATTTCTAAGTGACAAAACAGGATATCCTTAACTGTTTTGTGAGATGCATATTTTGATAGAAAGATTTATTTTGAAAAGGCCATGATTAATTTTGAAAAGTTAAATTAATTTTTTAAACCCAATTTTAAATTTATTTTGAAAAGAGATATTTGAATCTAAAATTAACTGAAAATTTGTGTTAGATTCGAATTTAACAAAGAGTAAATTGAATTTGAATTTCAAAAATTGGCTTCCAGGTCTTGGCGAGTCACAAGGCCTTCTTTGGCCGTAGCCTTATTGGATCATCAACCCTTTCCTTGACAAAGCCTTTTAGTGAAATTTCATTTTCAAGATTATTTTTTGAGAAATTCTGGTCTAACTAGTTTGGGTCTTGGATCGGTAGCTTTGGCTAGTTCCGCCAAGATGGCTTCCCTAACGTACTATCATCTCACCTCCACCCAATACTATGTTGTTCAAATTTCAATTAATTGATTTAGTCCTTATACTAACCAATCCTAATTCTAAGCAAAAAAAACAAAAATAAAAAGAAACACATAATTAAAACAAACAATTGTCTAGGTAAGGTCACAATTGGAGTAATACTCCGGATTTTCGAAATCAGCAAGATTATGAATTAAATTTTCTAACTTATTGACCTTATGTTTTAGGGTTTCATTTTCTTGTTTCAATTTTCTAAAATTTGCTTTAATTAAGTTACATGAATCAATCACATTATTCAAGGTAAATAACGGATTTTCAAATACTGTAAATTTACCTTTATTGATTGTTTGTCTGGCATTCTTGGTAGCTCTTTTATCTGTGCATTCACTTTTGTAATGCCCGAACTCCTGGCACTTGAAGCATTGAATGCGACTTTTGTCCTTTCGTGCTTTTGGAACTGATTCCTTTGTCGCCGTCAGTGGTGTCGTTCGAATCTTATGAGTAGGACACTCACTTTGGTAGTGCCATCTCTCCCTGCATGTGTAACAAATTACATGATTTTTAAAATCTGATTTTACACTTTTACCTTTTGGTTCCTTATTGGGAATCTCCCCCTTGATTCTTGCCGCCTCGGATCTAGGCTCATCTTCTGATTCTGTGTTTGAGTCGGACTCGGGTACTAGTTGAAGCTCCTTCTTTGGTGGTTCTTTAGGATTTTTCCCTACAAAAGAATTTACACCTTCCTCGACCATTACAGTATCTGTTTGATTATTTAATTCTAATTTTGAAAAGAATTCAAAATCGGTTACCGTCTCAGTCAATTCGTCATCTGATTCTGGTTCGACTTTGGATTCGGGTTCAGACTCTGACTCGGCTGTTTGTGCTTGGACCGAAAGGGAAAGATAACTTACCTGATCTTCTTCTTCATTTGAGATCTCTTGATGAAGGTCAATCAGTTTTTTCCAGATTTCTCTAGCACATCTGAAGGATCCGACCCCTTCAATTCTTCATTGGTTAGGCCACATTGTAGGATTGCAGTAGCCCTTGCATCAGTCTCGATCTTCCTCAGTGTTGGTTCATCCAGTTTGTCCCAAGTGATCGATGTTCCTTCTTCTGTGGGGAATGTGAACCCCGTTTGGATTATCAACCATAAATCCAGATTAATTTTCAGGTGGGATTCCATTAGATTTCTCCAGGAGTTGAAATTTTCGCCAGAGAAGAGTGGTGGACGGGCACTGTTCCATTCTTGGTTGGCCATTTAGTTTATACCTCGTACACAAAAGAAACACAAAAAATATACCAAGACTTGGTCTTGGATTAGTAGTGCGGGAGAGAGAAAAAACTAGCTCAATAAAAGTATTTGCACGAATTTCGAGGTAAAATAATAATAAAATAAAATAAAAATTAATGAGAAATTTTTGAAAATGTTGACTTTATCAATTTTGATTAATGATGAAAAGGTAAGAATTTACTGTTTGGAAAATTTTTTTGCTTAGCACGAATTTCGAGAAAAATATTAAAATAATAATAAAAAAAATTATGACAAATTTTCAAAAATGGTTCGTTTTATCAATTCTGAGTAATGGTGAGAAAATAAGAATTCAAAATTGAAAAAGACGTAAGAATATTTAAACACACCTACAGATATTATTTATTTGAGAAAAGGTCGAGTGGTGTTGCACCAACCTCGATTAACAAGAAAGAAAAGAAATAAGATTAAAAATTTCGTAAATCCGAAAAAAAACTCTCAAATTGGTGGTTGCACCAAATTTGAGCTACCTCGCTCTGATACCACTTGTTGGATTGAGAGAAACGATAGAGGGGGGGTGAATATCGTTAAACGTTCGGATTAAGAAATAGAGAATGCACAGCGAAAATTAACACAAACACACGCAAACACCAAGTTTTTTACTTGGTTCGGAGTCGCGGTCGGCTCCTACTACAAGGCCCACGGTCGTTGACCGTTTTCTGCGGGCAATTCTATATGCGCAAAAAGTTTACAGGTATAGATTGCAAGATTAGTACAGTAAACTAAAAGAAAGCCTCTTAATTACCGACGTCCGGAGTAGATCGTATTTTGAAGCAGAGGGACGTCGTCGGCGCTTATATCTCGAGTCGGGAGGTTTCCGGAGCAGAGCGTGAGCGTAGAAGAGCGTGAATGCGTTGGACAAAGTGATTGCTTGAAGCCTTGGGGTCGAGGGCCTTTTTATAGCCCTGGAGGCGCCCGGGACGTCGGGGGCGCCCCCCACGTGTCAGCTGATCCGAGTTCCTCTCGGTCAGCTCTGATCCCTTCAAACTCGGGATCAGGCTTTGACGGGGGCGCCCGGGATGCTGGGGGCACCCAGGTTGACTGGGTCAACTCTTATCCGTTGACTTCGCTGGCTTTGCTTCGTTAGCTTGAACTGGGGGCGCCTGGGACGCTGGGGGCTCCCGGAGCATGGGGGGCGCCCCCGGGCGCCCGCCCATAAGCTGCCGATGTGCTTCTTTTGCTTCATCTATTTTGTGTTCACCTTGGGGGCGCCCGGGACACTCCGGGCGCCCTACTCAGCTGCTGCCTCACTCCTTTGAGGCTCTCTGAGCTGCAGACACTCGTTCCTTCGGTCCTGCATCCAGGATTAGTCCAAAACAACATAAAGCAATAATATGTTAGTTTTATACAGCCTTAGCTGTCTTGGTTCTGACTTTGGGTCTCCCTTATGGAACCCTAGGTCGAACCGACGCCTACTGTTCCCTCGACGGGGATCGCGTCCTCACCTACTCCTCTCGGGAGAATTTACCTGATGCCAACCGGCTCCTCCGGTTGGTCTTTTGCCCAGCAGTCCTTCGCTAGGTGCCTAGCTGTCCTTCGCCAGGTCTTCAGTACCAAGCTGTCCTTCGCCTGGTGCCTAGCAGTCCTTCGCTAGGTCTTTGTATCCTGGCATTCCTTCGCCAGGTGCCTAGCAGTCCTTCGCTAGGGCTTTGTATCCTGGCATTCCTTCGCCAGGTGCCTAGCAGTCCTTCGCTAGGGCTTTGTGTCCTGGCAGTCCTAGCAGCCCTTCGCTAGGACTTTGTTTCCTGGCAGTCCTTCACTAGGTGCCTAGCATCCCTTCGCTAGGACTTCTTTCTGCACACTCAAGTAACTTTATTAGATCACAAATAAACTTAACTTTGAATCCTTTGCCAATATCAAAACAAGGTTCGATCTGGTGCTTCCTGCACCAACACAATCTACATCATCTAAGGCTGGTGCAAAGTCCACATCTTGAACACCAAAGACTACCTAGGTAAGTTCCAGTCTATGATGTGACCAAAAGGCATGTATACTGTACGACGCCAGGGATCACTATGATAGATAATGGAATGGAAAATGCTCGCTATGATGTCAAAGTCAAGGTGGCGATGCATCCCATAGAGCATCAAGCAATGGTAAGGACGGATCTCCGCTAGGGGCTTCGAGGTGATCGA
>JAGFNQ010001596.1:287624-361069 GCA_024364735.1 Boesenbergia rotunda
ATAGCCCCTGGGGCGCCCGGGATGTCGGGGGTACCCCCACGTGTCAGCTGATCCGAGTTCCTCTCGGTCAGCTCTGATCCCTTCAAACTCAGGATCAGGCTTTGACAGGGGCGCCCGGGACGCTGGGGGCGCTCAGGTTGACTAGTCAACTCTTATCTGTTGACTTCGCTGGCTTCTGCTTCGTTAGCTTTGAACTGGGGGCGCCCGGGACGCTGGGGGCGCCCGGGAGCATGGGGGGCACCCGGGAGCACAGGGGCGCCCCGCCCATAAGCTGTCGAAGTGCTTCTTTTGCTTCATCTATTTTGTGTTCACCTTGGGGGCGCCCGGGACACTCCGGGCGCCCTACTCAGCTGCTGCCTCACTCCTTTGAGGCTCTCTGAGCTGTAAACACTCGTTCCTTCGGTCCTGCATCCAGGGTTAGTCCAAAACAACATAAAGCAATAATATGTTAGTTTTATACAGCCTTAGCTGTCTTGGTTCTGACTTTGGGTCTCCCTTATGGAACCCTAGGTCGAACCGACGCCTACTATTCCCTCGACAGGGAACGCATCCTCACCTACTCCTCTCGGGAGAATTTACCTGATGCCAACCGGCTCCTCCGGTTGGACTTTTGCCCAGTAGTCCTTCGCTAGGTGCCTAGCTGTCCTTCGCCAGGTCTTCAGTACCAAGCTGTCCTTCGCCTGGTGCCTAGCAGTCCTTCTCTAGGTCTTTGTATCCTGACATTCCTTCGCCAGGTGCCTAGCAGTCCTTCGCTAGGGCTTTGTATCCTGGCATTCCTTCGCCAGGTGCCTAGCAGTCCTTCGCTAGGGCTTTGTGTCCTGGCAGTCCTTCGCCAGGTGCCTAGCAGCCCTTCGCTAGGACTTTGTTTCCTGGCAGTCCTTCGCCAGGTGCCTAGCAGCCCTTCGCTAGGACTTTGTTTCCTGGCAGTCCTTCGCCAGGTGCCTAGCATCCCTTCGCTAGGACTTCTTTCTACACACTCAAGTAACTTTATTAGATCACAAATAAACTTAACTTTGAATCCTTTTCCAATATCAAAACAAGGTTCGATCTGGTGCTTCCTGCACCAACAATCTCCCCCTTTTTAATTTATGGCAACACAATTCAAAGTTAAGTAAAAATTATAACAGTTTAATCAAGAAGGTTAAGACCAATAAATCATAGCAATTCTGAACAGTATAAAGTCTAAAACCAATGTAATTTTGAAAAAAAAATTCTCATACTCCCCTGAATAATTGTGTTATAAGTCAACAATTAACTTAACTCTTAACTTTGACCTTTCCTCCCCCTTTGACATATATCAAAAAATATTTATGGGTGAACAACATATTTAACAGGGATTTTTGAGTTTTTCTAAGTTCTTCATGTTTTTGACATAGTGTTTTTCAAAAATAGAGTAAAAGCATTTTCACTAACAAAACTTTTTACACTTAGATAATTTTTCATTTTGAAAAGTTTTGCAAGCCTAAGTTTTGTTAAACAAAAAAATGCACTTTTGAAACACTTAGAAATTTTTGCAGCACTTTTTGAAAAAGAGATAAGAATTAGACAAAGTTTCCTTTCTTTCCTTTCTCTCCCACTTAATGTGAAATTCTTCTCCTTATGTTTTAGACCATTTCTAAGATAAACTTTCTTTGAAAAAGGGAAGAAATTTAAGGAAAAATTTTGTTTACTTTTTCTGCTTTCCTCTTTAAAAATACTCTTTTTGAAAAATATATTTTGAAAGAGGTTTAAGGGAAAAAAATTGTGTATCAGAGCCTATGAGTTTTGAAAATAAAAATACTTAGTATAATTCTGAAAGTATAGCAAGCAGCTTAAATTGTACTAAGAAAAAACTCTACTTTGAAAAGTATTGTGAAATTTTAAAACAAATTTTGTATTTGTAAGCAAGTCTTTTAGAAAATTTACGCACTTAGGACACTATTGCCTTAGAAAAACTTTTATTTGGAAAAGATTTTTCAAAAAAAATATTTTCATTTAACAGATAGTGCTTTTGGAAGAATACAAAAAAATGTTATACAAAAGAAAATTTGAAACACATTTTCACTTTGAAAAAGATTGAATTTTTTTTTTGAAACATGTTTAGTATTGTACTTAAAAAAATATTCGTACTTTGTAAATAATAGTGCTTTGAAAAAGTATTAGTACATTTGCAGGATGTTATTCATTTTTGACAAATATAAGTACTAATAAATATTTTTGAACATAATATTTTATGAAAAAATTATTGTTATTTTGAAAACATAATACTTTACTTGGCATGGTTTCCTTTCCAGTCTGACACAATCCTAGGAAACCTTGTTAACTACAAGGGCATTTCCCTAAGTGTCCTGGAAATTCTCCAAACTCAAGAAAATTTCAAAAAGTATTTCAAAAAGGATTTACTAAGCCACAAAAAATTTTGAGAAATAGAATATTGGCATTTTTAAAGGCAAATTAGTTGTATTTTCAAAAGAATTTTGAAAACTTGTGTATTAACACAACTTATTTTGAAATGTTCAATAGTTCTTTTAATTTACCTCCCCCTAAACTTGACATAGTCCTTGGAAGCTTGTTGACCACAAGTATTCTTCCTCTGAGTCCTTAGGGGTCAGTTCAGATCAAAAGAGTTATTTAATAATTTCAAAAATAATTGCCAAAGAAAATACTTGTTAGAAATAATTTCTTTTGGTTTAGACTCCCCCTAAATTTGACACATCCTCGGAGTCCTTGTAGGTCATGAAGTGGACCTTCCTCTGTGTCTTTAGGGTTTGTCAAAATCAAAAGCACAATTCTTAAAATGAATTTTGAAGTATTAACATTTTGAAAAAAATGATTGTTTGAAAGACATATGATAGCATAGTTTTCGAAAAACATGAGTGATAGTTTGAAAACATAGTATTTTTAAATTTCTTATTTTAATTTGAACTCCCCCTAAACCTGACACAGTCCTAGGAGGCTTGTTGACCACAAGTTAATCCTCCTCTTAGTCTTAGGGTTTGATTCAAACAAAAAGAGAAGAAAACTAGGTTAAAAAAATATTTTGTTTTCATGATTTGAAACATAATTTCATTCTCCTATTTGGGAAAATGAATATAGAAAACTGAAAAGGGGAAATGATTTAAAAAAATAGAAGTTTTTTTTATTTTAAGTCCCAAAAAAATATAAATATCTAAGCCCGGACTGTAGAAAAAAATATCCTAAGTAATCCGAAGGTGACTTTTTGCCATACAAGAATAAACTGAATGTCTGAAAGAAATGTTTGTATAATGGTAAAGGAAAGAAATAAATGTTATGAGATAAATTTTAGGTTAGTGAACAAAAGAGACTTGATTTTAATTATAATGATTTGAAATATTAACTCTTAGTTAAAAAGTTGAATTTGATTGTTTGAGAAAATTAAAATTTAGAGGGTTAAGTTTGTTTAGTTGAATTTAAATTTTAATTTTGAAAGTTGTTCGATTGAATTAAATTTGAATTTTAAAGGTTGTTGAATTAAATTTGAATTTTAAAAGTCAGTTGAATTAAATTTAATTTATTAAGATTTAATTTAATTGATTTAATTAAGATGAATTTAATTGGTTTAATTCAGATTTGATTTTGATTTAATTGAATTAATTTTAGTTTGATTAATTTGAATTAGTTGGTTGGGTTGGACTCAATTTTTAGGTCCTAAGCATTTCACCCATTTCTAAGTGACAAAACAGGATATCCTTAACTGTTTTGTGAGATGCATATTTTGATAGAAAGATTTATTTTGAAAAGGCCATGATTAATTTTGAAAAGTTAAATTAATTTTTTAAACCCAATTTTAAATTTATTTTGAAAAGAGATATTTGAATCTAAAATTAACTGAAAATTTGTGTTAGATTCGAATTTAACAAAGAGTAAATTGAATTTGAATTTCAAAAATTGGCTTTCAGGTCTTGGCGAGTCACAAGGCCTTCTTTGGCCGTAGCCTTATTGGATCATCAACCCTTTCCTTGACAAAGCCTTTTAGTGAAATTTCATTTTCAAGATTATTTTTTGAGAAATTCTGGTCTAACTAGTTTGGGTCTTGGATCGGTAGCTTTGGCTAGTTCCGCCAAGATGGCTTCCCTAACGTACTATCATCTCACCTCCACCCAATACTATGTTGTTCAAATTTCAATTAATTGATTTAGTCCTTATACTAACCAATCCTAATTCTAAGCAAAAAAAACAAAAATAAAAAGAAACACATAATTAAAACAAACAATTGTCTAGGTAAGGTCACAATTGGAGTAATACTCCGGATTTTCGAAATCAGCAAGATTATGAATTAAATTTTCTAACTTATTGACCTTATGTTTTAGGGTTTCATTTTCTTGTTTCAATTTTCTAAATTTGCTTTAATTAAGTTACATGAATCAATCACATTATTCAAGGTAAATAACGGATTTTCAAATACTGTAAATTTACCTTTATTGATTGTTTGTCTGGCATTCTTGGTAGCTCTTTTATCTGTGCATTCACTTTTGTAATGCCCGAACTCCTGGCACTTGAAGCATTGAATGCGACTTTTGTCCTTTCGTGCTTTTGGAACTGATTCCTTTGTCGCCGTCAGTGGTGTCGTTCGAATCTTATGAGTAGGACACTCACTTTGGTAGTGCCATCTCTCCCTGCATGTGTAACAAATTACATGATTTTTAAAATCTGATTTTACACTTTTACCTTTTGGTTCCTTATTGGGAATCTCCCCCTTGATTCTTGCCGCCTCGGATCTAGGCTCATCTTCTGATTCTGTGTTTGAGTCGGACTCGGGTACTAGTTGAAGCTCCTTCTTTGGTGGTTCTTTAGGATTTTTCCCTACAAAAGAATTTACACCTTCCTCGACCATTACAGTATCTGTTTGATTATTTAATTCTAATTTTGAAAAGAATTCAAAATCGGTTACCGTCTCAGTCAATTCGTCATCTGATTCTGGTTCGACTTTGGATTCGGGTTCAGACTCTGACTCGGCTGTTTGTGCTTGGACCGAAAGGGAAAGATAACTTACCTGATCTTCTTCTTCATTTGAGATCTCTTGATGAAGGTCAATCAGTTTTTTCCAGATTTCTCTAGCACATCTGAAGGATCCGACCCACTTCAATTCTTCATTGGTTAGGCCACATTGTAGGATTGCAGTAGCCCTTGCATCAGTCTCGATCTTCCTCAGTGTTGGTTCATCCAGTTTGTCCCAAGTGATCGATGTTCCTTCTTCTGTGGGGAATGTGAACCCCGTTTGGATTATCAACCATAAATCCAGATTAATTTTCAGGTGGGATTCCATTAGATTTCTCCAGGAGTTGAAATTTTCGCCAGAGAAGAGTGGTGGACGGGCACTGTTCCATTCTTGGTTGGCCATTTAGTTTATACCTCGTACACAAAAGAAACACAAAAAAATATACCAAGACTTGGTCTTGGATTAGTAGTGCGGGAGAGAGAAAAAACTAGCTCAATAAAAGTATTTGCACGAATTTCGAGGTAAAATAATAATAAAATAAAATAAAAATTAATGAGAAATTTTTGAAAATGTTGACTTTATCAATTTTGATTAATGATGAAAAGGTAAGAATTTACTGTTTGGAAAATTTTTTTGCTTAGCACGAATTTCGAGAAAAATATTAAAATAATAATAATAAAAAAAATTATGACAAATTTTCAAAAATGGTTCGTTTTATCAATTCTGAGTAATGGTGAGAAAATAAGAATTCAAAATTGAAAAAGACGTAAGAATATTTTAAACACACCTACAGATATTATTTATTTGAGAAAAGGTCGAGTGGTGTTGCACCAACCTCGATTAACAAGAAAGAAAAGAAATAAGATTAAAAATTTCGTAAATCCGAAAAAAACTCTCAAATTGGTGGTTGCACCAAATTTGAGCTACCTCGCTCTGATACCACTTGTTGGATTGAGAGAAACGATAGAGGGGGGTGAATATCGTTAAACGTTCGGATTAAGAAATAGAGAATGCACAGCGAAAATTAACACAAACACACG
The DNA here is from genome assembly GCA_024364735.1 of Boesenbergia rotunda. Lineage (NCBI taxonomy): Eukaryota > Viridiplantae > Streptophyta > Magnoliopsida > Zingiberales > Zingiberaceae > Boesenbergia > Boesenbergia rotunda. The sequence goes on from JAGFNQ010001596.1 coordinate 293,604, forward strand.
CAAACACCAAGTTTTTTACTTGGTTCGGAGTCGCGGTCGGCTCCTACTACAAGGCCCACGGTCGTTGACCGTTTTCTGCGGGCAATTCTATATGCGCAAAATGTTTACAGGTATAGATTGCAAGATTAGTACAGTAAACTAAAAGAAAGCCGCTCTTAATTACCGACGTCCGGAGTAGATCGTATTTTTGAAGCAGAGGGACGTCGTCGGCGCTTATATCTCGAGTCAGGAGGTTTCCGGAGCAGAGCGTGAGCGTAGAAGAGCGTGAATGCGTTGGACAAAGTGATTGCTTGAAGCCTTGGGGTCGAGGGCCTTTTTATAGCCCTTGGAGGCGCCCGGGACGTCGGGGGCGCCCCCCACGTGTCAGCTGATCCGAGTTCCTCTCGGTCAGCTCTGATCCCTTCAAACTCGGGATCAGGCTTTGACGGGGGCGCCCGGGATGCTGGGGGCACCCAGGTTGACTGGGTCAACTCTTATCCGTTGACTTCGCTGGCTTTTGCTTCGTTAGCTTTGAACTGGGGGCGCCTGGGACGCTGGGGGCTCCCGAGAGCATGGGGGGCGCCCCCGGGCGCCCTGCCCATAAGCTGCCGATGTGCTTCTTTTGCTTCATCTATTTTGTGTTCACCTTGGGGGCGCCCGGGACACTCCGGGCGCCCTACTCAGCTGCTGCCTCACTCCTTTGAGGCTCTCTGAGCTGCAGACACTCGTTCCTTCGGTCCTGCATCCAGGATTAGTCCAAAACAACATAAAGCAATAATATGTTAGTTTTATACAGCCTTAGCTGTCTTGGTTCTGACTTTGGGTCTCCCTTATGGAACCCTAGGTCGAACCGACGCCTACTGTTCCCTCGACGGGGATCGCGTCCTCACCTACTCCTCTCGGGAGAATTTACCTGATGCCAACCGGCTCCTCCGGTTGGTCTTTTGCCCAGCAGTCCTTCGCTAGGTGCCTAGCTGTCCTTCGCCAGGTCTTCAGTACCAAGCTGTCCTTCGCCTGGTGCCTAGCAGTCCTTCGCTAGGTCTTTGTATCCTGGCATTCCTTCGCCAGGTGCCTAGCAGTCCTTCGCTAGGGCTTTGTATCCTGGCATTCCTTCGCCAGGTGCCTAGCAATCCTTCGCTAGGGCTTTGTGTCCTGGCAGTCCTTCACCAAGTGCCTAGCAGCCCTTCGCTAGGACTTTGTTTCCTGGTAGTCCTTCACTAGGTGCCTAGCATCCCTTTGCTAGGACTTCTTTCTGCACACTCAAGTAACTTTATTAGATCACAAATAAACTTAACTTTGAATCCTTTGCCAATATCAAAACAAGGTTCGATCTGGTGCTTCCTGCACCAACACAATCTACATCATCTAAGGGTCTTTGGGTGCAAAGTCCACATCTTGAACACCAAAGACTACCTAGGTAAGTTCCAGTCTAAGTCAACCCCAGGAATATTCTTTGGATATTCAACAACAAGTAGGGCCTATAGGGTCTACAACAAACAAACTAACAAAATTGAAGAAACAACAAATTTAATCTTTGATGAGGAGACTAATCCAAAATCTGATAACCAAAACCTGAACCAATCAAATACTGATCAGGAAGAAAATGAACAAACAGATGAACCATCAATTGAACCACTAGTTGAACCTCTAAATGAACTATCTCTTGAACCAACTATTGAACCAATAACTGAACCAACTCAAGTAGTTGAACAGAACACTGGACCAAACCGTCCAGCCGGACCGGAGGCTGAACCAAGTTCTAGAAGAACCAAGAAACCCAGACTTAGTCACCCTTCTAATCAAATTGTGGGTGATCCAACCTTAGGAGTCAGAACTAGATCTTCCTATAGAAATCTTAGTCAAATAGCACTAATATCAAAATTGAACCTAAGACTATAGAGGAAGCTCTACCTGATCCTGATTGGATCATAGCTATGCAAGAGGAGTTAGCCCAATTTGAAAGAAACCATGTCTGGGAACTAGTACCTAAACCTGAGGGCAAGTCTATTATAGATACTAAGTGGGTATTCAGGAATAAACTAAATGATCAAGGGGAAATAGTTAGAAATAAAGCCCGCTTAGTAGCTAAAGGGTTCAGTCAAGTCGAAGGATTAGACTATGATGAAACATATGCCCCAGTAGCCAGACTTGAGTCAATTAGAATGTTGTTAGCATTTGCAGCCCATAGAGGGTTCAAGCTATACCAAATGGATGTTAAGTCAGCCTTTTTAAATGGGTTCATCAAAGAAGAAGTCTATGTAGGACAACCCCCAGGATTTGAGGACTTAGAAAAACCTGACTACATTTCAAACTTAATAAGGCACTTTATGGGTTAAAACAAGCACCTAGGGCATGGTATGAACGCCTATCAACTTACCTTATTTCTAAGGAATTTAACCAAGGATAAATTGATTCCACCCTTTTTGTTAAAACCTTAGAAAAAGATATTTTCATTGCCCAAATCTATGTTGACGACATAATTTCGGATCCACCAACTCAGACTATTTAAAGGAATTTGCAAAAATAATGAAAAATGAATTTGAAATGAGCTTAGTTGGTGAGCTCAATTTCTTCTTAGGACTGCAAATTAAGCAAACTAGGGATGAGAATTACGTTCACCAATCCAAATATGCTAAGGAATTAATAAAGAAATTTAAAATGGATAACTCCAAAAGCATAAGTACCCATATGACCATAAATATCAAAATTGATAGTGACCCTGAAGGTAAACCTGTAGATCTTAAGCTATACCGAAGTATGATTGGAAGTCTACTTTACCTTACAGCTAGCAGACTTGATATTCTATTCTCTGTAGGAATGTGTGCTAGATACCAAACCTGTGCTAAGGAAACACACTTAGCAGTCCTAAAAAGAGTACTTAGGTACATTAGGGGCACCCTAAATGTAGGGATTTGGTATCTTAGTGTTGGTGCCCCGGTTGGTTTTGATGTGATCAACCAAGTTAGGTTAGGTCTTGTTGGTTTTAATCCCTCTGCTAAGTATTGCAGGAACTTAGGTACGGAGGAAGTCGAGCGTAAGACGCAGCGGACGAGAAGGATTGCGCGGGGGAGTGAGCCGACGGGCTCGGTGCAATCTGAGGGACGCGGAAGTTGCGGAAGAGTACGCCGGTGGACCAAGAAGGACGTGCGCGACGTCCGAGGGACGAGAAGCCTGGCGGAAGCACGTTCGAGGGGCAAAAGGCCAGAGTCGGGTTCGGGTGAACCTAACTCCGGTTGGCCGGAAATCACCCAATCTACGGTTTGACGAAAAGTCAACTAAGTTGACTTTTATCAAGTCAACATTTGACTTGCAATTAAAATAATAAAGTTTTAATTATATTAAAACTTTATTTTAAATTTTCATTTTAATTAAAAGTTTTTAATTAAATTCTTTTTAATTAACGTTGTTTTTAACTTTAATTAAAGTTTCAATTTAATTAAATGTTTTTAAGTAAACGTTGGATTTTTGGATTTTAAACCTTTCTTTCAATTTAATCAAACCTTCATTTACGTGGATGCACAGGATGATCTTTTATCTACATGCTCGGATTAAGCCCCATCTACATGCAGCCTACATGCTCGGTCTTACGTGAAGCTCGGACAACGGATGCAATCTACATGCAGCCTACATGCTCGGTCTTACGTGAAGCTCGGACAAAGGATGCAATCTACAAAGGCGATCCTTTATTATAATCTAAGAGTAATTTAGATCTACGATCAAGATGAAACTCAATCTTGTATCAACGATCAAGATCGTATCACTCAACCTATAAATAGGCTTAGAGATTTAGAGGTAAAGGACATCAATTCAATTATTGTAATTCTCTCTAAAGTCTAGCAATCTTCAGTTGTAAGGCTTCTCCGCCACAAGGAGATTTTTTTGAGCTTTAACCGTCTTGGAAGCAACGACCAAGTTGCAACCAAGTTTTTTTTAATAGACGAGTTTCCACCACGTTGCATTTATTAGCCGTCTATTCACCCCCTCTAGCCGGACCAACCCGATCCAACACTTAGGACCTCCACCATTGAATTGTCAGGATACTCTGATTCTGACTATGCTGGATGCAAACTAGATAGAAAAAGTACAAGTGGAAGCTGTCAACTTTTAGGAAATAGTCTAGTCAGTTGGTGCAGTAGAAAGCAACACTGCGTAGCCCTATCGACAACCGAAGCAGAATATGTTGCTTTAGGAGAGTGTGTGACACAACTCTTATGGATGATGCACACTCTTAAGGACTTTCAGCTTGATTATACCAAAACCCTAGTCTACATTGATAACATAAGCTCAATCAATCTAACTAAAAACCCAATTCAACAATAAAGAACAAAGCATATAGAAGTCAAACATCATTTTGTAAGGGAACATGTAGCCAAGGGTGAAATAGTCCTTAAACATGTGGACTCAAAGTCAAACCTAGCTGATAACTTTACCAAACACTTACCTGAGTCTGAGTTTAGCTCACTAAGAAGATAATTAGGGTTATGCTTAGTAGAATATGACTGCTCTACATGTTTTTTTCAAAAATTATTTTATTTTTTATCTGTTAATTAATGTTTTGTGAAAAATCATTTTTTTGTTGTTTTGAAATTTAAAATGATTTTCTGAATTAGTTTTTTTAAAAAAAAACTGACCCCCTTCAAAACTAGGGCTTTTTCGTAAATAGACTTAGCTTAGACCCTAACCCTAAAACTGCATGCACCTATAGATCTAGAAGCCAACATCTCACAAGCACCTTAGGGTACTTTTGATTGATAGCCTAGACTGGGTTGAGATGCTTAGGTCTATGCCTTGATTCAAGATGCTTTAATTCAGTGCATCTGCAGTAATTGGGGCAATAAATATCAATTGAACAACAATCAGGTTAAGTGTCAAGCTTAGAAAATCTAACTTGAACAGATCACTTAACTTGACTAACCTTAGTGAAAGCTACTGTTTATGACAGTTAGTAAGTAGCTAACTGGGTTAGACATGACCCGAAAAAGAATGATTTAATTTGGTTTGGTCCAATTTATGCTTATTAGAGTTGGTTCAATACAGAACTTCACTTTCTTTTGCTGTAATTTTTTTTGCTATAATTAGTTTTTTTTGATATATGGCAAAGGGGGAGAGAAAGGAAAGGAGAAAAGAAATTTTTCAAAACTTTTATCTCCTTTTTCAAAAAGTAAAGTAAATAACGAAAATACTTACAAGTTTTTTTAAATCTAAAGCATTTCAAAAATGAAAATTTTCTAACCATGAAAAAACTTTTTTTGAAAATTTTTCTAAGTGTTTACTTAAAAATCTTTTGAAAAATTTTCTAAGTGTTTAACTTAAAAAATCTTTTGAAAATTTTCTAAGTGTTTAAATTAAAAATCTTTTGGAAAATTTTCAAAGTGTTTAACTTGAAAATCTTTTGAAAAATTTTCTAAGTGTTTAACCTAAAAATCTTTTGGAAAATTTTTTAAGTGTTTACCTTGAAAATCTTTTGAAAATTTTCTAAGTGGTTTACTTGAAAAATCTTTTAGGAAAATATTTATTCAGTTTCTCTAAGAATAGTCAAGGACTTAGAAGTTTTTCAAAAACCCCACATATCTTTAAAAAACTCAGGGGGAGAATTTTCATTTCAGGGGGAGGAAACTAAATATTTTTTTAATTCTTTGCTTGTTATCTATTTTTTTAACTTAACTTTTTGAACCATGTTGCCATAAATCAAAAAGGGGGAGATTGTTGGTGCAGGAAGCACCTAAGTCAAACCTGGGTTTTGATAATGGCAAAGGGTTCAGAAGTTAAGGTGGTAAGGTGATCTAACAAGTCTACTAAGTGTGCAGGAAAAGTCCTAGGTACACTAGGCAAGAAGTCCTGGCAAATGGCTAGGCAAGAAATCCTAGTCAAGGACTGGGCAAGAAGATCTGACTGGAAGTTGGGCAAAGAAGTCCTGGTCAAGGACTGGGCAAGAAGTCCTGGCAAAGGGCTGGGCACCGAAGACCTGATTGGAAGTTGGGCAAGAAGACCTGACCGGAAGTTGGGCATGAAGACCTGGTCAGGTGGATTGGGCAAAAGTCCAACCGGAGGAGCCGGTTGGCAAAAGGTAAACTCTCCTGAGAGGAGTAGGTGAGGACGCGTTCCCCGTCGAGGGAACAGTAGGCGTCGGTTCGACCTAGGGTTCCATTTGGGAGACCCAAAGTCAGAACCAAGATAGCTACGGCTGTAAATAATGGCTAACATATTTGCTTGTTGTGTTTTGGAACTAACCTTAGTTGCAGGGAACGAAGGAATGTTGCTTCTGCAGCTCAGGCACCCCAATGGAGTTGGGCGCCTCACTGGGGCTAGGCGCCCGTATGGATAGGCAAAAACCAAACCACTGCCGCGAAGCCTCTGGACGTACTCAGCTCAGGCGCCCGTGAGGTCACGGGCGCCCCCATCAGCTCAGGCGCCCAAGTGAAGATGGATAAGCGCTGACCGAGCCTGCGGATAAGAGATCACGCAGGGAAGGCCACGTGTAGGCGCCCCCATCGACACAGGCGCCCCCATGGGTGCTATAAAGGGGGTTCACCCCCAAGGCTTCGAAAAACATCGCTCTCAACGCTCTACACTCTTTCGTTCAAGCGCTATGCTCCGACAAGCTTCGACTTCGAGATTCCAGCGCTGACGACGACCCTCTGCTCCGAAATTCGATCCACCTCGGGCGTCGGTAACGAAAGTGTTGCAAGTTTAAATTTCAATTCTATTTCTGTACCAAATTTGTAAAACTATTTTTACGACTATAGAATTGCCTAAAGTAAACGGTCAAGGACCGTGGGCCTTGGAGTAGGAGCCGACCGCGACTCCGAACCAAGTAAAACCAACCTGTGTTCGCGATTGGTCTTTTTATTTTCCGCTGCGTATTTTCTCTAGTTTTCTCTGAAAAATTTAATATCGATATTTACCCCCCTCTATCGATTTCTCCGATACAACACCAACTTACCGTGCCTATCGATCTAACAGAATAGATCTTGCCCTTTGGTAAATCAAAGAGACAATAATTAATAATATATGCCCGTTATTATATCGGGATTAAAGGATCGTACTCCATAATAAAATCTGAGGTTCTATCCAATTATCGAGTCAGTACAAATTGGATAACCTCGGGTTTTGGTCCTACTCAATGTACTCAAAGCACACTAGTGTAATTCTATGATCAAGACCAACCACACTTAATTACACTACAACCATCCCGATGGGTTGTCCAAATCCATCTCGGTTGTGAGCCTCTATTTATACTAAGTAAGGAACTGATAACATGATCTTCCATGTGGTACCACACTCCATGTTATCTACAATGCAAAGTAATTGGACTTCATGCTTATACTAATATAAATAGGCACCTAGTGTAGTTGTGATTCTCTTTTTAAAATTTAGATGATCTCATATATAGAAAGAGCAATGTCTTTTAGTATACACATCTAACAATCTCCCACTTACACTCAAAGACTTTACTGTTCTCAAAATGTCATACATCTGACTCCCTGATCCTCCACATGCCTAAAGCTCTCGCTATCAAGGGCTCAGTGAAAAGATCTCCTAGGTTGTCCTCTGATGTGATCTAGGAAACAACAGCTTTTCCTCTCCTGAGTGGTACTTGCGCTTTATGTGTTTACTCGCCTTATGGCTCGTGATTCCTTCGAGTTTGCAACTGCACCATTTGTTTATCACAAAAAAATGTGATAGCTCTCAGCAAATCAGGAATCACATCGTAGTCCATCTTGAGGTTCCTGAACCATGTAGCTTTCTTGGCTGACTTAGAGACTGCCATCCATCCAGCTTCCATGGTGGAGTCCATCACGCAGCCGCTGCATGACACTCCTCCAACTATGGTTCCACCTCCTAAAAGTAAACACAAAACCCTGAGGAATACTTATACTTGCCTCTATCGGACTGGAAATCTGTATCCATATAACTCATAGGGAATTGGTCTGCTAGGTAAACCAGCTTATAATCCTTAGTCCTTCTCAGGCACTAATATAAGCTTTTACTGCAATCCAATTTCCTTGACCTAGGTTACTCTGATATCTGCTAACCATTCCCACGGCAAAGCAGATATCCGGTCTTATTTTTAGCATACATAAGGCTTCCTATAGCCGAAGCTAAAGGAACCGCCATTACCTGCTCTATCTCCTTTGATAATCTAAACATATCTTCTTAGATAGAGTAGCTCCAGTTCTGAAAAGTACAAAACTTTTCTTGGAGGTTTCCATGCTAAAACGAGTTAAGACAATGTCTTGTATAAAGCTTGGGATAAGCACAACATCATTCTCTGGTGATCCCTTAGAACTTTTGATCGCCAAGGATGTGCCCTTCCTCTCCTAAGTCCTTCATATCAACTGTTTGAACAACCATACCCTTACGCCTGATAATACTTTGTCATTGTTGCCAACTAACAAAATATTATCTACGTATAGTACAAGAATACCACTACGTTTCCGTCACATTTCTTACATACACAAATCTTATCCGTCCTTCGAACAAATCCATACGACTGGATTATCTCTTCAAAGCAGATGTTTCTCGTCATAGGTCTAGGGATCTTGATTCATGGTCGCCAGAGACTGAATCCGAAAACTCTCCCAAGAACATGAATCCTTCTGGTTGATTAACAACCTTCCCACTACGACGAGGTACCACCTGTGTATCTTCTGTGACACGCGGTGTGATGATCCCCAATTACTATGCCCAAAAGCAATGTGTCACGAGTGAGTCTCAAATTTAGAAATTTATAAAGTTGAAAACCCTTTGGCTAACAAAGATTAAATGTAGTAGAGGGTTTTTCCAATGACTAGTTGAATGAATGTTAAACTCGAGCTTGCAAGTTATTTGTCGTTTGATATTTGGGTTTTCTAATAAAATGGGGGTTTTTTTGATAAGGAAATGAAATGACAATATGAAATAACACTTGGAACAAAATAGGCTTAACTAAGCAAGGTAATGAACTAAGGAGTTGCACGAACTAAACTTAAAGAACTTAACGAGATGAGCAACTAAATAATTAAAGCCAAACTAGAAAATTGAACTTAAAGAGCTAATTGCAGGTAATAAATTGCAGAGAACTAATTGCATGAAAGAAATTGCAGATTAAAGAAAGCTAGATCAAAACTTGGCTTAAGTACATGGCTTGAAATGTAATGGTAACAACTAGAACAACTTGAAGAAATGCATGTTTAAAACCAAAATAAACCTAATTAAAACATCAAATCAGTTCATCACAAGACTTCCCTTTGTCATCACACAAATGATGAGCTATGAACCCCCTAGCTCAAAGATCAACGAAGAAGAAGAAGCTTCCTAGCTCAATTCTGGTTCTGCTCTTCCTAATCGGTCAACCCGACCGATCAGGCCTTCCTCTGATCGGTCACGGGACCGATCAGAGTCTGCTCTGTCCGATCAACCCGATCGGTCAGAAGGTGAAACCCGCAATATTATCCTTACGTCGAGTGCCGATCTCGTTCAGACACCCTCAAATTACTTCGGAGAACCCCTCTGAAGCTCTGATGGCATCAGCTCGATGAGGACAGCCGCGATCAGATGAAGAATTTAGTGGATCGGAGCTTCAGCGAAACCCTCTCCAAAGCTCCTCTCAGCTGCGCGATTTAGTTAGCAAAACTGAACTGGAATCCTTACCTCCGCGATCTAAGATCTTGATGACAAGCGAATTGATGTGGCCACACGATCGGGAAAAGAAATTGCGAAGAAAACAATGATGATGAAACGAAGAAATGCGATCTGAAACTACTCTGCGATGAAGAACTCTACTATGTGATGGACCCGAGATACTAGGTTAAAGTTGTCACGAATTGTGGGACCATCAGAATTTAGAATATTTATAAAATGCTGGAAACCCTTTTTGCAATCAAAATATGAAAACGTAGTAAAGGGACCACAGGTCGTATTTTTCCTTGGGACTAGTTGACGTTGTGTGATTCGAGCTCGTGTTTATGTGTCGTTTGTGAATTTTGGGTTTCAAATGTGATTTGAGTTTGGGTTCAATTCGAAATGGAAAACACAAAGAAAAGAAAGATCTTAGCTAGACGAATTCAACAAGGTATGGCAATTGATGAACTTAACCAACTAACAACTCAATCAAAGCTACTTAAACAATCTATGAAGGCAAATCTGGGTTCACATGCAAAATAAATGCTAAACAAAAGAATAAGGCAGTGATGGCAATTTCCGGAAAGCAAACAATCTTAACACAATAATAGCATACGAAATTCAGACTTTAAACAGGCTACAACTCAACTCTGCTACAAGTTTTGCATGCCAACTAATGCAGGGAAAATTCAGAAATGGATGAATGCAGTACCAGTTGATTTCAGACAATATAGCACACTAAAAATACCCTAAAACTTGGTCCCAATCACTGCCTAAACTGAACTTGATACAAAGTACCGAATTTCAACAACTTAGCACGCAAGAGAAGGAAAACTGCATGTACCGAAAATGATGTTAAGGCAGGACTGTTATCTAACACTTAAGATTTGAAACTGATCTATACAGCATTGGAATGTAAACTACCAGTCAAATGAAACTTAAAGCTGGAAGAAGAAATCCAGAATCGAAATACAGAATAATTCAGAAACAGAAAATGCAAAGGGCAGTGTAGAATTTCAAGAACACTTCAAATGCAGAACAAACACAACAAAACAATCTAAATTCAGGGAAACAATCTATGGTTCCAATGAGATTCGGAAAAACTAAAGTTCCCTTGATTCAAACTTCAGAAACATTGAACTGATACAATGCAAGCTAAAACTGAAACTGCTGAGTGACATGGAGACTTATAAACAGCTAGCCGAAACTAAACTGCAGAATTTTGAAGTGAAAGCTAAACGAACTCAAATCAATTGCATTTGCTAACTTAATGTCGACTTAAATCTCAAGAACTAAAACCAAAAACGAATTGAATTCGAAATAAACTGAAAAATTGCAGAAACTAAGCTGGAAATGGAAAAGCAGAGCTGATACGCAAGCTACCACTGATACGCAAGGAATCAAACAAGAAGTAAACTTGAATTAAAAGCAATTATCCACTAAACACATTCCCTAGCTATTTAACTTGAAGAAATGAAACTTAATTAAGCAAAAACAATTAAGAAAATGAAGTTAACTAATCTGATACAAAGACAGAAACGAAACAAAAGGCAGTAATGGCAATTACAGCTACAAACTGAAATTAACTACGGAAAACTAATCCTCAGCCCTTCCCTAGCTCAAGTCCTCCTTGTTCGTCACGCAAGGGTGAGCCTCGAACCCGCAAGCTCAGCAAATCGATGGAAAACAGCATCTGCGATTCAAAACCAGCTCATCTCTGCTCAAATCCGAAAACCCATCCAATTCCTTCAACTCAGCTGCGATGATGGATTGGGATTGATCCGAGCACTCCAGGGAACCCCTCTGAACTACTCAGGATGATGAAATGATGCGCAGCCGATGTTGACGAAATCAGATGGCAGAGCTCCAGAGACCTCACAAAAGCTCTATTCTTGGGCAATTGAGAGCTGGAAATTCACCGAGAACCCTTCCACTGACCTAGAACTCGATCTAGTGAAGAAATTGAGGGGTCGCGCCCCTTGGATTGAAGAAAACTAGCGAAGAAATGAAGAACACGTGAAGAACGCAAAGAAACGGCGGAGACGCGACGAAGGCTGAAGGCTGTGGAGTTTCTGATTAAATACATAGGAATGGACGGTCCAGATTGATTTGGATGAATCCAACGGCTGATCTTGCTCTGATCTGACCCAAACTTTTCAGATGTTGATCAATGGTCAGGATCTGCCTCGTGGTAGCTCGGATCCTCCAGATGTATAACGGATGGTCCAGATCAACTTAATCTTTGAATGGACGATCTAGAGCCCTCCGAGCTTGATCCAACGGTTGAATGAGCTCTGATTGGGATGAAACCTTCAGATCTTGATCAGAGTGCTTGATCAACCCTAACCCTAGCTCGGATTGCTTCAGATGGTCCCGGATGGCTCAGATCTAGCCGCTTTTGAATCGGACGGCCCGAATTAATCTGAAGCTTGATAACTCGATCCGGGTCCACTTCCGACTCAAGTTTGACCCAGTATGCCCTAGGTCCATGAACCTTTCATGCCTACAAAAATAGATCAAAAATTTAGTGGCCAAATAATCCAAATATGTGTAAATTTGCAATTAAGTCCGAAATAAAGGTAAGTTCTAAAATCTAGGGTAAAAATCATAATTAAGCAAGTAAAACATGGGTCAAACATGGATTTTAGCAACTAAAATAATCAATAAAATGGTACTTATAAACTCCCCCACACTTAAGCTTGAGCTTCTCGCGAAACTACTAAGTATGTATCCCTTAGGCTTTCTTAAGCATATTTAGAAGCAAATGAAAAGAAATTACCTAGGGTCGTCAATTCTCATAAATCTAAGCTCTATGGATTAGTATCTTGTCCTTAAATCAACAACTTAGCCTTTTCATCCATCATGAGTCATTGAGATGAATTTAAATCACTAGCCTTTCAAGGAAAATTTTGGTGGCTCTCTTCTTAAGTTCTAAGTTGATGATGGAAGTAGAGCTCACTCAAACACACATGCTTCTTGCACTACCATAGGCTTGCTTATTGTCTAATCTCTACCATTATTCATGATTAGGATCAACATCTACAAAAACAATTGAAAACATGGAAAATGGTGAGAAATGGAATAAAAGCCAAGGAAATAGAAAATTGATGGAGTGGAAGACTTGGTTGCTCAAGAATGTTTCCAATGTACTTTGCTTCTCTTTACAGTCCTCTCGTGATATCAAAAGTGTGATGGAGTAAAACTTTTGCCTTGCCCTTCAAAAATTCGATGAAAAGACCTCTTTAGTTCCTTTGTGCCAATTTCCTTTTGCATGCCAATTTATCTCTTTTCTTTTTTTTTTCTTTCATTCTTGGTCAGCTGCTGAAATTTCTTTCTTTCTTTCATTCTCTCTAGTAAAATCAGAATTATAGTGATGCAAGGCTTGGATTTGGATGAGATTAGCTCCACTGAATTCAATTATGCCAAGTCTTCAATTGCATGCCATTTTGACTCCTTGTTGTCTTTTCTCTTTTTTTTCTGCTTATATGGTCAGCTGCTGAAATTTCTTTCTTTGGTTTTCATTTTGCTCAATCTTGTTGTGCTCATGCTCCTCAAATCCTTGTTCAGAACTTGACTCCACTCCAACCTGCCGTGAGCTTCAAATACATTCCCTAGGGAAACCAATTCAGCCCTTAGTTGATACAAACTGCTTATATTCCTATCTTGCCGAATCATCAACAGCCCTTCACAGAATTTTTACAGCACTTTGCAGCTTGTTTCACCTTCAGCTTGTATCATCTAGCAGCTCCAAGTCAAACTTCCTCAGATTTCCAACTTGTGATCAGCAGCTCAGATTCTCAGTTTTTGATTTTTTAGCTTTTGACCAGCCTTTATTCAACCTCAATTCAGACTTTCTGATTCCGCACAGCTGCAATTGAGCTTTCTAGCATATGGTTCTGAGTTTTCCGAACAAAATACAGCTGAAATTGTGAGTAATTCTGATCAAATCATGCTTCACAGAAAATTTTTCCTTGCTTTGGCACCAATTCTTTTTTTTTCATTGCTTTTGGCGTGCCATTTATTTCATTTCAGATTATTGTCTTGGCACAGCGTCTTGGGTCTCCAATTGATGCTCAAGAATCTAAATGGTTCAATTGATTTCCATCCTTAACCACTTCTTCTTGCTCACTCTTGACAACAAACTCAACTCAAACTCATTCTTGCTCATGTATTTCTTTTTATCTCTCTTTTATTTTTTTTCTCATTGAAGACTTCCTTCAGTCGGATTTGCAATGAAGAACAACTCATCTCCAATTCATAACTGAATTCTTCACTTGTTCTTGTTGCCAAGCTCAACTCAATTGGGCAAATTTTTTTTTTCCGAATTGAAGTGCCTCCTTGATACCAAATCTTTCCAAAAAGCTAGTCACTCCCCCACACTTAAATCTTTGTCAGTCTCGGGCAAAATAGCATTAAGAAACATCTCGAATAACAAGTCCATAGAAAAGTGAGGGTAAGAGTAGGAAATAAGTAAAGAAAAATAGAATGAACATGATTTTTGCCAAAATTGATATGGAAAGGTAAACAAAGTGATTAGCCTCTATAGATGTGATCCAATCATTGAAATATGATTTTGAAAGAACCTAAGCAAGTTCTAGAGTACAATAACATATGTGTGTCACAAATATAAGGCTAATTCTCACTAGGCAAAAATAATTCATCTCAAGTCATCAATTAAGAATCTAAAACCAAGTAGTACTCAAGCATCCAAGATTTCATCCATTAGCTCAAACCCTAAGTTTTAACAACCAAATTTAATTTATTTTCAAAAGACTCTAACATGCTATGGAGATAACCTAGAGGGATACATTTATTCCTAGTCATGCACAAAACAAATTTCCAAAAAAAAACTAACATGCATTTATTAACAAGGACTCAATTTAAAGGAAAATTCTACTTCTAGAAAGCATGAAAATGAAAAATACAATAAAAGAAAATACAAGAAAGAACAATCTCCCCTTTATTTCTGGTGGACGGAGTCTATCAAGAAGGAGCCTCCATCGTGGTAGTGGAGGGACATGGGTGGCTGAGAGAATTAGGACTCCCCCACACTTGAACTTTACAAAAATTTGCTCCGGTGGCCGAAGGCGATTTAGGTTCAAGATCCATTGAAGGGGTGGAGTGCTTTGAATTAGAGTAAAATCAACTCCTCCTTCTTGATGCCTTTTGAAAGTTCTTCCAGGAGGCTGGAGTCTGTTCAGATGGAGCACCCACTCCGGAAGTCTTCTAGACCCTACAAAACAATGTAATACCTCTCTCAAGCGTGCAGGGTAAGACATAAATAAAATAATATCAGTCTCTGCATGAAATGTATCCAAATCTGCATCACATCCAATTAAATTAATTCTTGGTGCCTCAATAAATTTTTCACAATTATTTCCTACAAAATTTGCATCCAGGAACTCATCACAAACAAATAAATCAATTTTTGGCACTTCAATAGAAATTTCACAATTATTTTCTACCAAGGATGTATCAAGCAATGTGTCACAGCCAATAAAATCAATTTCAGATACCTTCATAAGTTTTTCACATTCAACCTCAGCATAAGATATAGCAAGAGATTCATCACAATAAATAACATCAATTTCAGGCACTTCTAAAATTTTTTCACAATCCATATCCACAAAAGATGTATCAAGAGATTCATCATAACAAACAACATCAATTATAGGTGCCTCTAAAATTATTTCGCTATCCATATCTACAAGAGATGTATCCAGTAATGCATTACGACCAATGAAATCAATTGTTGGTACCTCTATTGGATTTTCACAAGCAGTTTCTACGCAAGGTATATCAATAAATTCATCATAACCAATAAAGTCAGCACTAGGTACCTCGCTGAATTTTTCTGAACAAAGAGGAGAAATACTTACCTGAGTGTGCTGAAGAATACCTGGAGGTTCTACAAGAGTAGATGTATCTGTGTTCTCCTCCTGATCATGTTCAAGCTCTACTTCAGGTTCAGGTTCTGGTGGACACTCAACTAAAGCAGGTGATCCTTGGGTTCTTGCTTCCACCATGCAAGTCCCTACACTTTCTGGTTCATCCTCTGAATCTTGTGGTGGTCCCTGGGGCTTAGTGCAATCCCCTACACCTATGGAATCATCTTCTATGCATGCTCCTTCTGTAATATCTGCAACAACAATGTCAGAAAAATTAGGACCATCAATAATACTATCATCACAAAATAAAAGTCTAGAATGGTCCTGTGGAGCTTCAGTTTCTTCTTCTTGAGCTGAAAAATTTGGAAATGAATTTTGAGCAAGAATCTCCGGAGGGATGCATGCTGTAGGTGCCCTATAATTGATGTTTTCTTCTTCTTCTTCCACCAATTTTGCAAGATCACTTGAAGAAGGACTTGGCCATGCACTAGGGTCACCTTGAACTGATATAAAATCAACTCCGGGGCTCTCAGAATTAAAAGTAGCTTGAGAAGATAATTGTCCTGATTCTTGGACTTTTATCTGATTCAAATCACTAGCCAATTGTCCCATTTGCCTTCTGAGGTTTTGAATTCTTTGTTGCACAATTTCCCCAAACCTTTGTTGTTGAGCCTCAAGCTCTTGTTAGTCTTGAAAAGTAGCATAAGGCTGCTGAAGACCAAGAGTAGGTTGTGCATGCTGAAATGGAAGCTGTTTAGGCTGCTCAAATGATTGAATGGGCTGATTAAACTGCTAAAAATTTGGCTCATAACTTGGTGGAGATGGCTGAAAATTTTGATTCTGGAAACTCTAAAATAGTTGGGACTGAAAATTCTGGTTTTGAAATTGAAAATTTGGATCGTGTGGCTGTGAATGTTGAAAAGGTTGTTGAAAATTCTGTATGGGTTAAAATTCTTGCTGCCATGGCTGAGGTTGAGGCTGAAATTGATTATTACCCTGCTGAAAGCTTAAATAAGGCTGCTGGAAATCTTGGTTAAGATGCTGAAAATTTGGGTTTGGTTGAACTTGAGGGAAGGGTGGTTGCTGAAAATTCTGATTATTTAAACACTCTTGCTGAATTCCTTGAAAAGGTAATTGATCTTGTTGATAAGGTTGCTGAAAGTTGGGCTGAAATTGCTGAATTGGTTGCTCAAAAACTGAAAATTGGGGCTGCCCATTCTGAATTTGCTGGAAATTTGGTAGACTTGGCTGAAAATCTTGCTGAAATTGTTGACATTGTGGCTGAAAAAATTGTGGTGGCTGTTGAAATTGTTGTGGTTGCTGCTGGAATTGTTGTGGTTGCTGAAATTGTGGACACGGCTGCAATTGTGGCTGTTCTTGCTGAAATTGGGGCTGAGGTGGCTGAAATGTAGGCTGAGTCGGCCTCTGGTAAGTAGATGAATGAGCTTTATGTCTTTGTTGGTATTCCAACACCTTACACCAACATTTCAACTCCATCAATGCCTCTTTTATCTCTGTATAGTCTCTGGTGAAAACATTTTAATCTTACAGCCCTGTCACAAAACAAACAAGAAAAATGGCAGCAACCGTATACAAAAGATAAAGCAAAAGAAAATAGAACCCAATGATATGTCTATAAGCACACAAGCAAAAATCAAACAAATCAACTAGTTGCTTCCCCGGCAACGACGCCAAAAATTTTGATGGACCCGAGATACTAGGTTAAAGTTGTCACGAATTGTGGGACCATCAGAATTTAGAATATTTATAAAATGCTGGAAACCCTTTTTGCAATCAAAATATGAAAACGTAGTAAAGGGGTCACAGGTCGTATTTTTCCTCGGGACTAGTTGACGTTGTGTGATTCGAGCTCGTGTTTATGTGTCGTTTGTGAATTTTGGGTTTCAAATGTGATTTGAGTTTGGGTTCAATTCGAAATGGAAAACACAAGGAAAAGAAAGATCTTAGCTAGACGAATTCAACAAGGTATGACAATTGTGAACTTAACCAACTAACAACTCAATCAAAGCCACTTAAACAATCTATGAAGGCAAATCTGAGTTCACATGCAAAATAAATGCTAAACAAAAGAATAAGGCAGTGATGGCAATTTCCGGAAAGCAAACAATCTTAACACAATAATAGCATACGAAATTCAGACTTTAAACAAGCTACAACTCAACTCTGTTACAAGTTTTGCAAGCCAACTAATGCAGGGAAAATTCAGAAATGGATGAATGCAGTACCAGTTGATTTCAGACAATATAGCACACTAAAAATACCCTAAAACTTGGTCCCAATCACTGCCTAAACTGAACTTGATACAAAGTACCGAATTTCAGCAACTTGGCACGTAAGAGAAGGAAAACTGCATGTACCGAAAATGATGTTAAGGCAGGACTGTTATCTAACACTTAAGATTTGAAACTGATCTATACAGCATTGGAATGTAAACTACCAGTCAAATGAAACTTAAAGCTGGAAGAAGAAATCCAGAATCGAAATACAGAATAATTCAGAAACAGAAAATGCAAAGGGCAGTGCAGAATTTCAAGAACACTTCAAATGCAGAACAAACACAACAAAACAATCTAAATTCAGGTAAACAATCTATGGTTCCAATGAGATTCGGAAAAACTAAAGTTCCCTTGATTCAAACTTCAGAAACATTGAACTGATACAATGCAAACTAAAACTGAAACAGCTGAGTGACATGGAGACTTATAAATAGCTAGCCGAAACTAAACTGCAGAATTTTGAAGTGAAAGCTAAACAAACTCAAATCAATTGCATTAGCTAACTAAATGTCGACTTAAATCTCTGGAACTAAAACCAGAAATGAATTGAATTGGAAATAAACTGAAAAATTGGAGAAACTAAGCTGGAAATGGAAAAGCAGAGTTGATACGCAAGCTACCACTGATACGCAAGGAATTAAACAAGAAGTAAACTCGAATTAAAAGCAATTATCCACTAAACACATTCCCTAGCTATTTAACTTGAAGAAATGAAACTTAATTAAGCAAAAACAATTAAGAAAATGAAGTTAACTAATCTGATACAAAGACAGAAACGAAACAAAAGGCAGTAATGGCAATTACAGCTACAAACTGAAATTAACTACGGAAAACTAATCCTCAGCCCTTCCCTAGCTCAAGTCCTCCTTGTTCGTCACGCAAGGGTGAGCCTTGAACCCGCAAGCTCAGCAAATCGATGGAAAACAGCATCTGCGATTCAAAACCAGCTCATCTCTGCTCAAATCCGAAAACCCATCCAATTTCTTCAACTCAACTGCGATGATGGATTGGGATTGATCCGAGCACTCCAGGGAACCCCTCTGAACTACTCAGGATGATGAAATAATGCGCAGCCGATGTTGACGAAATCAGATGGCAGAGCTCCGGAGACCTCTCAAAAGCTCTGTTCTTGGGCAATTGAGAGTTGAAAATTCACCGAGAACCCTTCCACTGACCTAGAACTCGATCTAGTGAAGAAATTGAGGGGTCGCGCCCCTTGGATTGAAGAAAACTAGCGAAGAAATGAAGAACACGCGAAGAATGCGAAGAAATGGCGGAGACGCGACGAAGGCTGAAGGCTGTGGAGTTTCTGATTAAATACAAAGGAATGGACGGTCCAGATTGATTTGGATGAATCCAACGGCTGATCTTGCTCTGATCTGACCCAAACTTTCCAGATGTTGATCAATGGTCAGGATCTGCCTCGTGGTAGCTCGGATCCTCCAGATGTACAACGGATGGTCCAGATCAACTTAATCTTTGAATGGACGATCTAGAGCCCTCCGAGCTTGATCCAACGGTTGAATGAGCTCTGATTGGGATGAAACCTTCAGATCTTGATCAGAGTGCTTGATCAACCCTAACCCTAGCTCGGATTGCTTCAGATGGTCCCGGATGGCTCAGATCTAGCCGCTTTTGAATCGGACGGCCCGGATTAATCCGAAGCTTGATAACTCGATCCGGGTCCACTTCCGACTCAAGTTTGACCCAGTATGCCCTAGGTCCATGAACCTTTCATGCCTACAAAAATAGATCAAAAATTTAGTGGCCAAATAATCCAAATATGTGTAAATTTACAATTAAGTCCAAAATAAAGGTAAGTTCTAAAACCTAGGGTAAAAATCATAATTAAGCAAGTAAAACATGGGTCAAACATGGATTTTAGCAACTAAAATAATCAATAAAATGGTACTTATCACTACGCGACGCGACACCTGGAGAAGAAGAGGGAATTCTGATTTAAACTTATCCCTTTTAATTTTGGACGACTGTGATTGAATCGGGTTCATCCAACGGTCGGATCTGCTCCGATCTGAGCCAAACTCCCCAGATCTTGATCTGTGGTCCTGATCTACCTTTCCTTAGCTCGAATCAACCAGATCAGTGGCGGATGACTCAGATCCTCCCTTTCCTTGGATGGATGGTCTAGATCATCTGGAGCTTAATCCAATGGTCAGATCGCTTCTGATTTAGATGAAACTTTTAGATCTTGATCCATGAACTTGATTAAGTCTATCTTGAACTCGGATTGATTAGAAGTTGACCGATGGGTCAGATCTAGCCGTTCTCTTGAATGGACGACTCATATTAACCCGCTGCTTGATCCCTTTGATCCGGATCCAATTCGGACTCAAGTTTTACCCAATTTGATCTAGGTCCATGATCATTTGGAGCCTACAAAATTAGATTCATAATTTAGTGCCAAAATATCTCAAATATACAAAGATCTGAATTAAAAGCCAAAATAGAGATAATCATGAAACCTAATATAAATGCAAACTTAAGCATATAAAATGTGGATCAAACATGGATTTTAAAGCTTAAAATAATCAACAAAATGGTAATTATCAACTCCCCCACACTTACTCTTGGGCATCTCGCACAAGCTACTAGTAAGCTAAGATGTATCCCCCTAGATTAGTCTTAATCATAGTTAGAAGCAATTGAAAGGAAATTACCTAGGGTTGTCAATTCTTAAAAATCTAAGCTCAATGGACTAGAAACTTGTCCTTAAATCAACAACTTAGCATACTTCATCCATCATGACTCATTGAGATGAATTTCACAAAAAACCTTGCAAGGGAAGTTTAGTATGACTCTCTTCCTAAGTTCTACATTTGAATGAAAGTGGAGCTCACTCAAACACAATCATGGTTCTTAAACTACCATAGGCTTGCTTATTATCTACTCTCCACCATTATTCATGAATTGGATCCACACCTACAAAAGCTTATTTAAACAAGGTAAAGAAGATATATGAAATGATAAAAAAAAATGAGATAGAAGTTCAATTAACTTTGATACTAAAGGATCATGATAAAGAGAACAAAGTAATTTGACATGGTAAGGAAATATGGTAAAGAAATATGACATAATAAAGAAGATATGGAAAAATAGAGAAAACATGGCATGATAAGAAAATATGGTAAACATAGAGAAAGTGGAAGACTTGGACACTCAAAAATGTTCCTAATGCACTTTGCCCTCTCTTTTTGAGTTATCTTGCATGTATTAGAGTTGTGGTGGAGTAGGAAGTGTATAATGCCTCTGGTTTGGATGGGAACATTGCTGAAATGAAGTGTGCCCTGATTTTGTTCTGTGCCAGCCTCCACTGATCGGTCACTGGACCGATCAGACATTGTCTGATCGGACTGGGGATCGGTCTGGACAGCTCTTGATCGGTCTGGAGACCGATCAGGCTTCCAACAGAAGTTGTTTTGTGCAGAATTCTGAACTGCTCTACTCAATTTTCAATCTTCCAATCAATAAATCACTCTTGAATTCAACTTTCTCCTTGTTCACATCTTCAAATACCGAATCTAACCTATCACTTACTTCCACTTAATGATTTTTCTTTGTCTTTTCTTTCCTTTTTGTTTTGTTTTTTAGCTACTTTTTTTTCTATTTTTTTTCTTTTGCAGCTGACTTTTGTTTTATAGCTCCAACTCATGAAATCCGAGATGTATAGCAAATTTCTGAAATCTTCAACTTGTTCAAATGAATGTAATCATCCTTTGTTCACTTACTTGATACTTGGTCCCATGGAGCTTGTTTCCTATCCATAACTTGGACTTTTAAGGATGTGTCTTTGCTCTCTAACTTTTTTTTTTCTCTTTTTGCTTCACTCTTCAGATCACAAAATATTTTTCTTTTTCTTGCAAATGAATTGATGGATGTGCTTGCACCTCATTCTTGATACAAAATTCCTTCAATTTGACACCTTTACTTGTATCAACCAAAAATTTCAATTGTCCTTAAAATTTGATAGAATGCTTGCATCCTCCCCCACACTTAAACTTTTGTCCGTCTCGGGCAAAGTAACATTAAAGAAACATCAAAGTAACCAAGTCCAATGCAAAATATTATGATGAACATGAAGAATAGGGAAAGGAAATATAGAATAAGAGGATATCAACAAGGAAATTGTAAAAATGATATGAGAAAGGAAATTAAGTGATTCACCTCTATAAATGTGGTCCAATCATAGAAGCTTTGAAAGAACCTAAGCAAGTTCTAGAGTACAATCACATGTGTGTCTCACAAATCATAGGCCAATCCTCACTATGTAAAAAGAATTCATCACAAATCATCAATCTAGAGTCCATAACTAAGAAGTACTCAAGCATCCAAGAATTTTCATCCAATGGCTCAAATTCTAAGTTTTAACAACCAAATTTAATTTGCTTTCAAGGGACTTGATGAGCCCGAACTAGGTGTCACAAATGTGGGTCTCAAAATTTAGATATGTGTAAAGCTGGAAACCCTTTTTGCTATCAGAGAATAAAAGCGTAGTAAAGGGGTCACAGGTTGTATTTTTCCTAGGGCTAGATGAGATTGGTTGATTCGAGCTCGAGTTTATGTGTCGTTGATATTTTAGGGTTTCAAATAAAATTTGGGTTTTGGATTCAATTAGAAATGAAATTGCAATGAAAAGAAAGTAAGCTTAACTAATTGAACTAAAACAAGGTGATGGCAATTAATGAACTTAACCAAATGACAATTTTAACCAACTAATGCAAATATGCAACCTTTAGGAATCAAACTGATACAAAACGCAATAGCACACTACACCTTGTGTTCAACTTCAGGAATTATCAATCAAAACCAACCGAATGTTAAGCAAGCAGGATTCACTCAATGCTAAGTTTCAGTTTATGCCACTGCAAAAACTATGAACTGATATGCAGATTTGAAATCTGAAACTCTGAAACTCTGAATAAACTGAATGCAAGCAAGCAGGATTCAGGTGCAATAACGCACTAAAAGCTATGTTTAACTTCAAGAATTGAGTCTCGAAATGAGCTGAATGCTAAACAATTTGTTATCAAGTAAGGAAACTGAAACATAATTCAACTATGATAAGCTGATACGCAAGGAACAAGCTGATACAAAGTTCAGAGATGGCAAGTTGCAGTTTGGAGTTGTTCCTTGATGCAAAAAGCAGATCTATAACTAGTGTGAAGCAAGTAAATGTGAAACAAACAAATCGAATGCAAATTTCAGAAACAAATGAATGCAGAAACAAAAATTCAGAACCTAACTGATGTGCAGAAATATTTGATGCAGAAATGAAATCTGAAAACTTCATAAATTGAATGCAGAGATGCAGTCAAATTGAGTGAAGAATCAAACACATCAACTTAGGTCAAGTAAGAAATTCTAATGTTCAGGTAAGATTAGAGAAGCTGATGCTTAACTTGGCACAATCTCAGAAATAATGAGCTGAAACCATGCTGAAATAGAACTGATACGCAAGCTGATTCGTAGGCTTGGGAAAACAAATTCCGAACACTAAATCGATTGCTATGCAAATGAAACAATCTTCAAAGTGAATTCAAAAGATAACAACTAAGCTTACTTGATACAAAATCAGGACATCAAGATAAAAACTGATACGCAGGAGAAGAAAAATTGATACGCACAAACTGAAATTTAATCTAATTGTTCACTAACAGGCTTCTATCTAATACTATTGTAGAATTGAAACTAATTTAAGCAGAAACAATTCAGAAAAGTAAATTAAAACAAGTTGATACAGAAGTTCAAAAACAAAAATGCTTGCAGAAATTTAATCTACTGCTCAGGAATGTAAATTCAATAAGAAACTAAACATCGATCTCTTCCCTTAGCTCCAGATCTCCTTGCTGTCACACAAGGGTGAGCCTCGAACCCGTAAGCTCCACAAATCGCTGGGAATTAAGCTCTGCGAATCGATTCAACCCAACTCTGCTCAAAGCTGAAAACAGCAACCGATCACCTCAATCTCGCTATGTAGTATGGCGATGATGATTTGGAGATGATCAGAGCTCAGCCTAGGACCCTTAGGCTAGCTCGGATGGATGCGAAGTGGCACAAAACGAGACCAAGGCGATCAATTCACAGATCTGACGCAACCCTCAATCATCTTTGTTTTTGGCCGAATTAGAGCTGGAATCATCACGGAGAACCCTTCCCAATGATCTAGAACTGAATCAAGGATCGAAATCGATGTGGTCATGTCCTCTGATGAAGAAAATTGAAGAAACGATGAAGAACTACGCTAAACTACTGAAGAAGTCGAGCTGCGGCGAAGAAGATGCGACACTGTGCCCTGTGCAGAGAATTTGATTAAATACTTTGAATCCAACGGCTGAGATTGTTTTGGATGGATCCAACGGTCGGATCTTCTCCAATCTGAACCAAACTTTGATGATGTTGATCAAGGGTCAGGATCTGCCTCCCAGTAGCTTGGATCCTCCAGATTTGCAACGGATGGCCTAGATCAACCTGATCTTTAAATAGACAGTCTAGAACCCTCTGAGCTCGATCCAACGGTTGAATGATATCTGATTTGGATGAAAATCTCAGATCTTGTCCTAAGTGCTTGATCAGCCTTAACCCTAGCTCGGATCGCCTCAAAGGTTCTCAGATGGCTTAGATCTAGCCATTTTTGAATCGGACGGCCCAAATTATTCTGAAGCTTGATCACTCGATCCGGGTCCAGTTCCGACTCAAGTTTGACCCAGCATGCCCTAGGTCCATGATCCTTTCATGCCTATAAAAATAGATCAAAAATTTAGTAGCAAAATAATTCAAATGTATCGAGATTTACAATTAAGTCCAAAATAGCAGTAATTTCTAGAACCTAGAATAAATGCAAGATTAAGCAAGTAAAATATGGGTCAAACTTAGATTTTAGCAACTAAAATGATCAACAAAATGATACCTATCAACTCCCCCACACTTAAGCTTGAGCGTCTCGCGAAACTACTAAGTATGTATCCCTTAGACTCTTTCCAAGCATAATTAGAAGCAAGTAAAAAGAAATTACCTAAGGTTGTCAATTCTAAAAAATCTAAGCTCTATGGATTAGTATCTCGTTCCTAAATCAAAAACTTAGCCTTTTCATCCTTCATGATTCATTGAGATGAATTTAACTCACTAGCCTTTCAAGGGGAATTTTTGATGGCTCTCTTCTTGAGTTCTAAATTCATGATAAAAGTGGAGCTCACTCAAACACACATGCTTTTTGCACTACCATAGGCTTGCTTGTTATCTACTCTCCACCATTATTCATGATTAGAATCCACATCTACAAAAACAAGTGAAAAACATGGAAAATGGTAAGAATGAAGTGAAAGCGAAGAAAATAGAAAAATTGATGAAGTGGGAGACTTGGTTGCTCAAGAATATTTCTAATGTGCTTTGCCCTCTTGTTAGTCCTCTAGTGAAATAAAAAGTGTGGTGAAGTCAAACTTGAATAATGCCTTTGATTCGGATGAAAAAAAAAACCCTTTTTGGTCTCATTGTGCCATAACTTCAATTGTGTTCCAACTTGTTTCCTTTTCCTCTTTTCATCATATTTCTTTTCTCTTCTTTCTTTCTCTCTAGAAAAGTCAGAATGTTAGTGATTCAAAGCTTGGATTTGGATGAGATTAACTCCACTGAATTCAGGGTGCCGAAACCCCAATTGTGTGCCAACTTGTTTCTCTCTTTTTTTCACACTATTTTCTCTTCTTCTTTTCTTTCTGCTCTGAATTCTTCTAATGGAGCATTTCGGATCAGATTTATATTAGAGAACTCAAGACATCAAGTAACATAGATGCCCCATATACAATCCTCACTAACAACTTTTGCCACTCACTCTTGATACATGTTCTTCTAAGTTGGCAACTTCTATCTCTTTTTTTTTTTTAAATCATTGCACTTCTCAGACTTCCAAGTTGATACATGTCCTTCATTGCACTTCTCTGATTTCTTAATCATTAGTTAGCATCTAGGAGTAGTTTAGCATTTAAAGTGTTCCACTCAAAAATTCTGATCAGCAAATTTAACTTCAGCCACTGCACTGCATCTGCTTTTCTGCGCTGATCAGAATTTCTAGCATCCACATTTCTTCCTGGTTTGGTCAGTATTGGGTGTACTCAATACTCTTTGATGCATTTCCGAACTTTGTTCCTTGATTTATAGCCTAGGAAAATCAAATACAGCCTCAAGTTGACAAAACTGCTTTTATGGTAACACCATTTACTGCTTCAGATGCTTCAGATTTCAGCTCCACATTCCAAACTGATTCCTCCAGCTCAGCTTCAACCATAGTTCTTCACTAGATTTAGAACTTTGTAGCTCACTTCGAATTTAACTTGTATCATTCAGTAGCTCTTAGATTCAGCACTCCCTTGCAATGCAGTGCAGTTTTTCAGCTTCTTTTCAGCCTTTGTACAGACTTTGCTCAGACTTCCTGATTTTATACAGCTGCAATTCAGCTTCTAGCATATTGTGTTCTGATTTCTATAGTAAAGAACAGCTGCAATCCAAACAATTCTGACTAAGACATGCTTCACAAAAAATTTTCTCCATTTTGGCACAGATTTTATGCCATTTGCGTGCCATATTCTTTCTTCATTGCAGAATTTTTCTCATAAATGCTTCACTTGATTTCGGCACTGCATCACTGATTTCCAAAACCCAAATTTCAATTTGAGATGGATACTAAACTGTGCCCATTGCAATCCAGTGATACCGAAATAATTCGTTTTTCTTTGAATTCTTTGCTTTTAGATTCCATCTTTTGATACTCTACTTGACCACTTCGTTTCCACTTTGGCTCAGATTTCTCTTTGTTTGTCAACTGAATTCACTTGGCACAGAATTTCTGCATTGGTTTCAAGTTAACACAGCTGCACTTCATTCCTTTAGCAGAGGGGCCGAAACATGCTCCATAGCATTTCTTTCTTTTCTTTTTGGCACAGATTTCTCTTTGTTTGTGTGCCAATTTTTTTTCCAAATTTTTCCATTGCTTGCCACTTGAATCTTCAAAGTATAATACGGAATCTAGATCTCCAATTGCTTCCATCTCTGTTGCTCATTCTTGACACCAAACTCAACTCACTTGACACCTTTTTGAGTCAACCTCACAAAAATTTTTTTTTCTCTTTGAAATGAAATACATCCTTGGTACAAAATGATTCCAAAACACTAACCACCTCCCCCACACTTGATCATTTATCCGTCTCGGGCAAAGTAGGATTAAGAAACACCCCAAATAAACAAGTCCATAGAAAAGTGTGGTTAAGAGTAGGAAATAAGGAAAGAAAAATAGAATAAACATGATTAGTGCCAAAAATTGATATGGAAAGGTAAACAAATTGATTAGTCTCTATAGATGTGATCCAATCATTGAAATATGATTTTGAAAGAACCTAAGCAAATTCTAGAGTACAATTACATATGTGTATCACAAAAATAAGGCTAATTCTTACTAGGTGCAAATAATTCATCTCAAGTCATCAATTAAGAAACTAAAGCCAAGGAGTACTCAAGCATCCAAGATTTCATCCATTAGCTCAAACCCTAAGTTTTAACAACCAAATTTAATTTATTTTCAAAAGACTCTAATATGCTATGGAAATAACCAAGAGGGATACATTTATTCCTACTCATTAAGAAAATTTGCCAAAAGAAATAGTATGGTATTTACAATGTTTATTTATTCATCCATTCTACTCTACTCACGCATTTATTAGCAAGGAGTCAATTTAAAAGAAATTCTACTTCTAGAAAACATAAAAATGAAACATGCAATGAAAGAGAATACAAGAAAGAACAAACTCCCCTTTATTTCTGGTGGACGGAGTCTATCAAGAAGTAGCCTCCATCGTAGTAGTGGAGGAGTATGGGTAGTTGAGAAAGTTGCCTTCATTTGATCAATTTCATGGTACAGGGCTCCCCCACACTTGAACTTTACAGAAAAATACTCAGGTGGCCGAAGGCGATTTAGGTTCAAGATCCATGTAAGAGGTGGAGTGCTTCGAATTAAAGTAAGATCATCTCCTCCTTCTTGATGCCTTTTGGAAGTCCTTCCAGGGGGTTGGAGTCTGTTCAGATGGAGCACCCACTCCAGAAGTCTTCTGGACCCTGCAAAACCATGTAATACCTTTCTCAAGCGTGCAGGGTAAGAAAGAAGTGCAATATCATCAATCTCTATATAGCACGTATCCAAAAATGCATCACATCCAATTAAATCAATTTTTGGTACCTCAATGATTTTTTCCCAATTAATATCCACAAAAGATGCATCAAGAAACTTATCATAACCAATGAAATCAATTTTTGGTACTTCAATGGAATCTTCACAATTATTTTCCATCATGGATGTATCAAGCAATGCATTACAATCAATGAAATCAATTTTTGGTTCCTCAATAAGTGTTTCACAATCAATTTCAGCATAAGATATATCAAGAGTTGCATCACAATAAACGACATCAATTTCAGACTCTTCTAAAAATTTTTCACAATCAGTTTCTACATAAAGTATATCAAGAAATGTTTCACAGCCAATAAAATCAATCTCGGGTACCTCCATAAGTTTTTCACACTCAACTTCAGCATAAGATATAGCAAGAGATTCATCACAATAAACAACATCAATTTCGGGCACTTCTAAGAATTTTTCACTATCAACATTTTCATGATATGTATCCTAACATGCTTCACTTTTAATAAATTCAACACTAGGTACCTCTATCAATTTTTTACAATTAAATTGTACACAAGATGTATCCATAAGTGTATCACAAACAATAAAATCAGTTTGAGGTACCTCTATTGATTTTTCTAAAGAAATAGGAGGAATACTTACCTGATCGTACTGAAAAATACCTGGAGGTTCTACAAGAGTAGATGTATCTGTGTTCTCCTCCTGATCATGTTCAAGCTCCTCTTCAAACTCAGGTTCTGGTGGACCTTCAACTAACTCATGTGATCCTTGGGTTCTTACTTCCACCATGCAAGTCCCTACACTTTCTGGCTTGTCCTCTGAATCTTCTAATGTATCAGTCAATGGTGGTGGTCCCTGGGGCTCTGTACAATCCCCTACACCTATAAAATCATCTCCCATGCATGCTTGTTCAGTAGTATCTGCAACAACCATATGAGAAAAATTAGGACCATCAATAACCATATCATCACAAAATAAAAGATAAGAAAAGTCCTGTAAAACTTCAGTTTCGAACTCAAGGCTGTCATATGCTTTTCCATCCATCCCCTCCAATTCCTCTGTCTCTATTACATCTTCAACCTTATCTGTACTTAAATCTCCTCCCTCTATCTAAAATGAAACATCATCAATAATTAACTCTGCCTCAACAGTCTCATCTGGAATATTCATGCTAATGCTAGGAGGATCCTCTCTGGGGTGCTGAAAAAATGGTAAGGAGACTTTTGGTTCTTCTTCTTGAGTTGAAAAATTTGGAAATGAATTTTGAATAGGAATCTCCGGAGGGATGCATGCTATAGGTTTCCTGATTTTGATGACTTCTTCTTCTTCTTCCACCAAATTTGCAAGATCAATTGAATTGGCCATGCACTAGGGGCACCTTGAACTGATAAAAATCCAACTCCAGGGCTGTTTTGAGTGGGAAAATGGAATGCTGGAAATTCTTCATGAAATACGGCATTTTGAGTGTTTAAACTTGAAACAACCTCTTCATTCCTCCAAGTTAGTTCACAATCATGCCCCTTAAAATCCTGAGTAGCCTGAGGAGATAATTGTCCTGATCTTTCAGCTTCTGTTTGATTTATTTGATCAACCCATTGTTCAAGGCGTCTTCCAATGTCTTGAAGCCTGGTGTAGAACTCCTGTTGGTCTTGAAATGTAGTAAAAGGTTGCTGAAGACCATGAGTAGGCTGTGAATTCTGAAAATCAAATAGTTGGGGCTGCTCAGATGGTTGAATGGGTTGATTAAACTGCTGAAAATTGGGTTGATAGCAAGGATGATGTTGCTGGAAATTATCGATCTGAAAATTCTGATGTTGGGGCTGACATTGTTGATTGAATTACTGAAATGCTTGAGGTTGAAAATTCTGAGTGTCTTGCTGACAATTCTGACCTTGAAACTGGAAATCTTGATTTGAAAACTGTGAATAATGACAACCTTGCTGTGAGGGTTGAAATACTTGCTAGCCTTGATAAAAACCTTGCTGACCATAATTGAATGGTTGTTGAAAATTTTGTTGAGTCTGCTGAAATGGTTGAAAATTTTGTTGAAAATTTGGATTGTACCCTTGTTGAAAATTCTGAAATTGTGGTTGAAACTGCTGTGGTGGCTAATTAAAAGTTTGGTACTGCTGCAAATCTGAATAGGGCTGCTGAAATTGTTGACACGGCTGCTGGTGAGGAGATGAATAAGCATTTGAAAACATTTTGAATCTGCAGTCCTGTCACAATACAAATAAGAAAAATGGCAGCAACTGTATACAAAAGATAAAGCAAAAGAAAATAGAATCAAATGATATGTCCATAAGCACACAAGCAAAAATCAAACAACTCAACTAGTAGTTTCCCCGGCAACGGCGCCAAAAATTTTGATGAGCCCGAACTAGGTGTCACGAATGTGGGTCTCAAAATTTAGATATGTGTAAAGCTGGAAACCCTTTTTGCTATCAGAGAATAAAAGCGTAGTAAAGGGGTCACAGGTCGTATTTTTCCTAGGGCTAGTTGAGATTGGTTGATTCGAGCTCGAGTTTATGTGTCGTTGATATTTTTGGGTTTCAAATAAAATCTGGGTTTTGGTTTCAATTAGAAATAAAATTGCAATGAAAAGAAAGTAAGCTTAACTAATTGAACTAAAACAAGGTGATGACAATTAATGAACTTAACCAAATGACAATTTTAACCAACTAATGCAAATCTGCAACCTTTAGGAATCAAACTGATACAAAACGCAATAGCACACTACACCTTGTGTTCAACTTCAGGAATTATCAATCAAAACCAACCGAATGTTAAGCAAGCAGGATTCACTCAATGCTAAGTTTCAGTTTATGCCACTGCAAACACTATGAACTGATATGCAGATTTGAAATCTGAAACTCTGAATAAACCGAATGCAAGCAAGCAGGATTCAGGTGCAATAGCACACTAAAAGCTATGTTTAACTTCAAGAATTGAGTCTCGAAATGAGCTGAATGCTAAACTATCTGTTATCAAGTAAGGAAACTGAAACACAATTCAGCTATGATAAGTTGATACTCAAGGAACAAGCTGATACAAAGTTCAGAGATGGCAAGCTGCAGTTTGGAGTTGTTCCTTGATGCAAAAAGCAGATCTATAACTGGTGTGAAGCAAGTAAATGTGAAACAAACAAATCGAATGCAAATTTCAGAAACAAATGAATGCAGAAACAAAAATTCAGAACCCAGCTGATGTGCAGAAATATTTGATGCAGAAATGAAATCTGAAAACTTCATAAATTGAATGCAGAGATGCAGTCAAATTGAGTGAAGAATCAAACACATCAACTTAGGTCAAGTAAGCAATTCTAATGTTCAGGTAAGATTAGAGAGGCTGATGCTTAACTTGGCACAATCTCAGAAATAATGAGCTGAAACCATGCTGAAATAGAACTGATACGCAAGCTGATTCGTAGGCTTGGGAAAACAAATTCCGAACTCTAAATCGATTGCTATGCAAATGAAACAATCTTCAAAGTGAATTCAAAAGATAACAACTAAGCTTACTTGATACAAAATCAGGACATCAAGATAAAAATTGATACGCAGGAGAAGAAAAATTGATACGCAAAAAGTAAAACTGAAACGCAGCAACAAATCTGGCATGCAAGCAATGAAATGTGAAACAAACTGAAATTAAATCTAATTGTTCACTAACAGGCTTCTATCTAATACTATTGCAGAATTGAAACTAATTTAAGTAGAAACAATTCAGAAAAGTAAATTAAAACAAGCTGATACAGAAGTTCAAAAACAAAAATGCTTGCAGAAATTTAATCTACTGCTTAGGAATGTAAATTCAATAAGAAACTAAACATCGATCTCTTCCCTTAGCTCCAGATCTCCTTGCCGTCACACAAGGGTGAGCCTCGAACCCGTAAGCTCCACAAATCGCTGGGAATTAAGCTCTGCGAATCGATTCAACCCAACTCTGCTCAAAGCTGAAAACAGCAACCGATCACCTCAATCTCGCTATGTAGTATGGCGATGATGATTTGGAGATGATCAGAGCTCAGCCTAGGACCCTTAGGCTAGCTCGGATGGATGCGAAGTGGCACAAAATGAGACCAAGGCGATCAATTCAAAGATCTGACGAAACCCTCAATCATCTCTGTTTTTGGCCGAATTAGAGCTGGAATCATCACGGAGAACCCTTCCCAATGATCTAGAACTGAATCAAGGATCGAAATCGATGTGGTCACGCCCTCTGATGAAGAAAATTGAAGAAACGATGAAGAACTATGCTAAACTACTGAAGAAATCGAGCTGCGGCGAAGAAGATGCGACACTGTGCCCTGTGCAGAGAATTTGATTAAATACTTTGAATCCAACGGCTGAGATTGTTTTGGATGGATCCAACGGTCGGATCTTCTCCAATCTGAACCAAACTTTGATGATGTTGATCAAGGGTCAGGATCTGCCTCCCAGTAGCTCAGATCCTCCAGATTTGCAACGGATGGCCCAGATCAACCTGTTCTTTAAATGGACAGTCTAGAACCCTCTTAGCTCGATCCAACAGTTGAATGATCTCTGATTTGGATGAAAATCTCAGATCTTGTCCTGAGTGCTTGATCAGCCTTAACCCTAGCTCGGATCGCCTCAAAGGTTCTCAGATGGCTTAGATCTAGCCGTTTTTAAATCGGACGGCCCAGATTGTTCTGAAGCTTGATCACTCGATCCGGGTCCACTTCCGACTCAAGTTTGACCCAGCATGCCCTAGGTCCATGATCCTTTCATGCCTACAAAAATAGATCAAAAATTTACTGGCAAAATAATTCAAATGTATCGAGATTTACAATTAAGTCCAAAATAGCAGTAATTTCTAGAACCTAGAATAAATGCAAGATTAAACAAGTAAAATATGGGTCAAACTTGGATTTTAGCAACTAAAATGATCAACAAAATGATACCTATCAGGACTCTAAAATGATATAAGAAAATCTAGATGGATACATTTATTCCTAGTCATGCAAGAAATAAAATGTCGAAAGGGATAAAATGGTATCTACAATGACTCTTATTCAATCCTACTCTACTCAAGCATTTATTAGCAAGAACTCTTCTTAAAAGAAAATTTTACTTTTAGAAAATATAAAAATGAAGCATGCAATGAAAGAAAATGCAAGAAGGAACAAACTCCCATTTATTTCTGGAGGTCGGAGTCTATCAAGAAATAACCTCCATTGCGGTAGTGGAGGAATATGGGTGGTTGAGAGAGCATTCTTCATGTGATCCATGTCATGGTGTATTGCTCCCCCACACTTAAACTTCACAGAAAAATGTTCAGGTGGCCGAAGGCGATTAAGGTACAAGATCCATTTAAGAGGTGGAGTGCTTCGAATTAAAGTAAGATCTACTCCTCCCTCTTGATGCCTTTTGGAAGTCATTCCAGGAGATTGGAGTCTGTTTAGATGGAGCACCCACTCCAAAAGTCTACGATGCCCTGTAAAACCATGCAATACCTCCCTCAAGTATGCAGGGTAAGAAAGAAGTGTAATATCATCAGTCTCTATATAGAATGTATCCAAAAATGCATCACATCCAATAAAATCAATTTTTGGTACCTCAATGAGTTTTTCACAATTAATATCCACCAAAGGTATATCAAGAAACTTATCACAACCAATGAGATCCATTTTGGGTACCTCAATCGAATTTTCACAATTATTTTCTACAAATGATATATCAAGAGCTGCTTCACAACCAACAAAATCAACACCAGGTACCTTTAGAGAATTTTCACAATTATTTTCCACAAAGGATGTATCATGCAATGCATTACAACCAATAAAATCAATTTTAGGTACCTCTATAGGATTTTCACAAGCAGTCTCTACATAAGGTATATCAAGAAATTTTTCACAGCCAACCAAATCAATCTCAGGTACCTCTAGAGGATTTTCACAATTAATTACTACAGAAGATATGTTAATAAATTTATCACGAACAATAAAATCAACCCTAGGTTCCTCCATGAATTTTTCACAAGCAGCCTCTACATAAGGTATTTCAAGAAATGTTTCATATTCAACAAATTCAACCCTAGGTTCTTCTATGAATTTTTCACAATCAGCTTCTATATAGGATGTATCAAAAATTGCATCAAAACCAACAAAATCATCCTCATGTTCATCTATGAGTTTTTCACAATTAGTATCCAAATAAGATGTATCACAACATGTTTCACATTCAACAAAATCAATTTTAAGTGCCTCCATGGATTTTTCACAATTAATTTCAGCATAAGATGTATTAAGAAATTCATCACAACTAATAATGGGTACCTCAATGAATTTTTCAAAATTAATCTTTACATAAGATGTGTCAAGAATATCATCACAACCAACAAACTCAACCCTAGGTACCTCCATGAATTCTTCTAAAGAAATAGGTGAAATACTTACCTGATCATGCTGAAGAATACCTGGAGGTTCTACAAGAGTAGATGTAACTGTGGTCTCCTCCTGGTCATGTACAAGCTCCATTTTAGGCTCAGGTTCTAGTGGACATTCAACTAAGAAAGGTGATTCTTGGGTTCTTGCTTCCACCATGCAAGTCCCTACACTTTCAGACTTATCCTCTGAGTCTTCTAATATATCAGTCAATGGTGGTGGTCCCTGGGGCTCTGTGCAATCCCCTACACCTATAGAATCATCTCCAATGTATGCTTTATCAACCATATCTGTAACAACCATATTAGAAAAATTAGGACCAACAAAAACTATATCATCACAAAATAAAAGATGAGAAAGGTCCTGTGGAGCTTCAACTTCGAATTCAAGGTTGTCACATGCTTTTCCATCCATCTCCTCCACTTCCTCCACAGCTAATTCATCCTCAGCTTTCTCTGAAATCAAATCTCCTCCCACTATGTTCAGTAAAACATCATCAGCAATAAATTCTGCCTCAAGAATCTCATCTGGGATGTCCATGCTAATGCTAGGAGGATCCTCTCTGGGGTGCTGGGAGAAGGTAAAAGAAACTTTTGGCTCCTCCTCTTGAGCTGCCGGAGGAATGCATGCTGTAGTTGCCCTGATTTTGATGATTTCTTCTTCTTCTTCCACCAAATTTGCAAGATCAATTGAAGAAGGTCTTAGGCTTGCACTAGGGTCACCTCCACATCCTCCACAGCTAATTCATCCTCAGCTTTTTCTGAAATCAAATCTCCTCCCACTATGTTCAGTAAAACATCATCAGCAATACATTCTGCCTCAAGAATCTCATCTGGGATGTCCATGCTAATGCTAGGAGAATCCTCTCTGGGGTGCTGGGAGAAGGTAAAAGAAACTTTTGGCTCCTCCTCTTGAGCTGCCGGAGGAATGCATGCTGTAGTTGCCCTGATTTTGATGATTTCTTCTTCTTCTTCCACCAAATTTGCAAGATCAATTGAAGAAGGTCTTAGGCTTGCACTAGGGTCACCTTGAACTGATATAAAATCAACTCCGGGGTTGTTTTGAGTGGAGAAATAAGATGCTGGAAAATCTTCAGAAAAATCATCCCTCGGAATATTTAGACTTAAAACAACCTCTTCATTCCTCAAAGTTAGTTCACAATCATACCACTTAGAATTAAGAGTAGCTTGAGAAGGTAATTGGCTTGATTTTTGGGCTTGCATTTGATTCATTTGATTAACCAATTGTCCAAGGCGCCTTTCACAATCTTTAAGAGGAGAATCATATTTTTGTTGTAACAAGAGTTGTTGTAACATCTGCTCCAGCCTTTGTTGTTGAGCCTCTCTAGAATTCTCAAAGTCTTCTTGATGAATATAGGACTCCTGTTGCACTTGAAATGTAGCATTAGGCTGCTCACAATTATAAGTAGGTTGTGAATTCTGAAATTGAAACTGTTGGGGCTGATCAAATAATTGATTTGGCTGCTGGAATGGCTGAAAATTTGGCTAGGAACATGGTTGAAACTGCTGAAAATTTTGGCCTTGGAAATTTTGAATCTGAGGTTCAAATTGTGGCGGTGAAGACTGAAATTGAGTAGGCTGGAAACTCAGATTGTATGGTTGAAAACATGGCTGATTAGGGTTATAACCTTGCTAAAAATTTTGGAATTGTGGTTGAAATTGCTGTTGTAGCTGATTGAAAGGTTGGTTTTGCTGAAAATTATCATAGGACTGCTGACATTGTTGAAAAGGGTGACTTGGCTGAAAATTTTGCTGAAATTGTTGAAGTTGAGGTTGAAACTGACAATTTGGTTGCTAGTAATCTTGATAAGGCTGGAATGGTTGAAAATTTTGTTGAAAATTCTGGAATTGAGAATAAGGCTGCTAGAAGTTCTGAAAATACTGAAACTCTGCCATGGGACTGCTTGAATAAGTAGAAAAATTTCCAATAACTTCTCAAACTCTCAAGATCTCCACCTACAGTCCTGGCCACAAACAAACAAAAATGACAGCCAATGTATACAAAAAGATAAAGCAATCGAAATTAGAATCAAAGAATATAAATATTAAACACAAGCTCAAATTAAACAAACTCAACTAGTTAGTCCCCGGCAACGGCGCCAAAAATTTGATGATCCCAAATTATTATGCCCAAAAGCAATGTGTCACGAGTGAGTCTCAAATTTAGAAATTTATAAAGCTGAAAACCCTTTGGCTAACAAAGATTAAATGTAGTAGAGGGGCCTCAGGTCGTATTTTTCCAAGGACTAGTTGAATGAATGTTTAACTTGAGCTTGCA
Organism: Boesenbergia rotunda; assembly: GCA_024364735.1. Taxonomy (NCBI): domain Eukaryota; kingdom Viridiplantae; phylum Streptophyta; class Magnoliopsida; order Zingiberales; family Zingiberaceae; genus Boesenbergia; species Boesenbergia rotunda. Next base: position 330,276 of record JAGFNQ010001596.1, read on the forward strand.
AGTTATTTGTCGTTGGATATTTGGGTTTTCTAATAAAATGGGGGTTTTTGTGATAAGGAAATGAAATGACAATATGAAATAACACTTGGAACAAAATAGGCTTAACTAAGCAAGGTAATGAACTAAGGAGTTGCACGAACTAAACTTAAAGAACTTAACGAGATGAGCAACTAAATAATTAAAGCCAAACTAGAAAATTGAACTTAAAGAGCTAATTGCAGGTATTAAATTGCATGAAAGAAATTGCAGATTAAAGAAAGCTAGATCAAAACTTGGCTTAAGTACATGGCTTGAAATGTAATGGTAACAACTAGAACAACTTGAAGAAATGCATGTTTAAAACCAAAATAAACCTAATTAAAACATCAAATCAGTTCATCACAAGATTTCCCTTTGCCATCACACAAAGGATGAGCTATGAACCCCCTAGCTCAAAGATCAACGAAGAAGAAGAAGCTTCCTAGCTTAATTCTGGTTCTACTCTTCCTGATCGGTCAACCCGACCGATCAGGCCTTCCTCTGATCGGTCATGGGACCGATCAGAGTCTGCTCTATCCAATCAACCCGATCGGTCAGAAGGTGAAACCCGCGATCTTCTCCTTACGCCGAGTGCCGATCTCGTTCAGACACCCTCAAATTACTTCGGAGAACCCCTCTGAAGCTCTGATGGCATCAACTCGATGAGGACAGCCGCGATCGGATGAAGAATTCAGTGGATCGGAGCTTCAGCGAAACCCTCTCCAAAGCTCCTCTCAGCTACGCGATTTAGTTAGCAAAACTGAACTGGAATTCTTACCTCCGCGATCTGAGATCTTGAAGACAAGCGAATTGATGTGGCCGCGCGATCGGGAAAAGAAATTGTGAAGAAAACACTTATGATGAAACAAAGAAATGCGATCTGAAACTACTCTGCGATGAAGAACTCTGCTACTCGACGCGACACCTAGAGAAGAAGAGGGAATTCTGATTTAAACTTATCCCTTTTAATTTTGGACGGCTGTGATTGAATCGGGTTCATCCAATGGTCGGATCTGCTCCGATCTGAACCAAACTCCCCAGATCTTGATTTGTGGTCCTGATCTACCTGTCCTTAGCTACGATCAACATGATCAGTGGCAGATGGCTCAGATCCTCCCTTTCCTTGGATGGATGGTCTAGATCATCTGGAGCTTAATCCAACGGTCATATCGCTTCTGATTTAGATGAAACTTTCAGATCTTGATCCATGAACTTGATTAAGTCTATCTGAACTCGGATTGATTAGAAGTTGACCGATGGCTCAGATCTAGCCGTTCTCTTGAATGGATGGCTCATATTAACCCGCTGCTTGATCCCTTTGATCCGGATCCAATTCGGACTCAAGTTTTACCCAATTTGATCTAGGTCCATGATTATTTGGAGCCTACAAAATTAGATTCACAATTTAGTGCCAAAATATCTCAAATATACAAAGATCTTAATTAAAAGCCAAAATAGAGATAATTCATGAAACCTAATATAAATGCAAACTTAATCATATAAAATGATCAAACATGGATTTTAAAGCCTAAAATAATCAACAAAATGATAATTATCACGGTGCAATGACTTGTGGTGTATCCTCTTGTACAGTTGGTACTAAGGTCAGAATGTCCCCTTTTAATTCTTCAAGAACTATTCTACTCATGGGCTTGTCGTTCATCACATAGTCTTCTTCTAAGAATCTGGTATTCGTGCTAACGATTACCCTCTGATTCTCAAGACTATAGAACCACCTTTCGCTCCTCTAGGATAGCCTACGAACAAGCGCACGAGATTCCAATCTTATCAGTATCCCCTCTCATCACATGTGCTGAGTTATCCCATGTCCGAATATGACTTAGGCTTGGCTTTCGCCTAGTCAACACTTCTACAGGAGTAGAAGGTACTAACCTAGATGGTATCAAGTATGTACACTACCGTTTCCAGAGCATATCCCTAGTACGAATCTGGCAACTTGGAGCAGCTCATCATTGTCCTAACCATTTCCATAAGACCCCTTTTCCTTCGCTCTGTTGCATCGTTCTGTTGGGGTGTACCGGGTGCAGTCAATTGGGATTGTGCCCAATCTTCTGATAAATAAGTCCTAAACTCTCCCAAGAGGTACCCGCCACCACGATGCGATCGTAGTGTCTTAATACTTTTACCTTGATGTTTCTCTACATTAGTCTTGAATTCTTTGAACTAATCAAAGTATTCAGACTTGTGGTTATCAAGAAAACGCATCCATAACTTTGAATATTCGTCTCACGAAGTATTCAAAGCTATCTCTATCCTGGATAGGCATAGGACCATACAAATCAGAATGAACCAATTCTGACATATCTTTAGCCCTATACCCCTTGGCCTTGAAAGTGTTGGATCGAGAAAAATGATAGAGGGGGGGGGGGTGAATATCGTTAAAACATTTTCGCATTAAGAAAAAGAGTAAATGCAGCGGAAACAAATCTATCACACAGGAACACAAGTAGATTTTTACTTGGTTCGGAGTCACGGTCGGCTCCTACTCCAAGGCCCACGGTCCTTGACCGTTTACTTTGGGCAATTCTATAATCGCGCAAAAGGTTTACAAGTTTAAGTACAAGAATATTTCAGTAAATGAAAATAGCTACACTTTTCGTTACCGCCCGATGTGGATCGTATTTCAGAGCAGAGGGTCGTCGTCGGCTCTGGAATCTCGAAGTCAGAATTTGCCGGAGCGTAGCGCTTGAACGAAAAGCTTTGGAGCGTTAGAAAGCAGTTGTGTTGAAGCCTTGGGGTCGAGCACCCTTTTATAGTGCTCCTGGGGGCGCTTGACACGTGCCTTCAGCTGCGAGAACCTCCATCCGCAGCTCGGTGAGCGCTTATCCCCTTTAATTCGGCCCCTGGTCTGATTGGGGCGCCCGGAACCTCCTAGGCACCTAGCTTGACCTCGTCCAATGGCTTCATGGCAGATTTACTTCGATAGTTTGTTTGGCTTTGACATTGGGCGCTCGGGACCTCCGGGGCACCTAGCCCAGTGTGATTTCGAAGCGTTCTTGCTTCCTTGCTATTTTGGCTTTGACCTTGGGCGCCTGGGACCTCCCGGGCGCATAGCCCAGATGCCTGCCCCCTTCCTTTGGGGCGTTCTAAGCTGCAGCAACACATTCCTTCGGCCCCTGCAACCAAGGTTAGTTCCAAAACATACAAAGCAAGAATATTAGTCAATATTTACAGACGTAGCTGTCTTGGTTCTGACTTCGGGTCTCCTAAATGGAACCCTAGGTCGAACTGACGCCTACTGTTCCCTCGACGGGAACGCGTCCTCACCTACTCCTCTCAGGAGAGTTTACCTTTTGCCAACCAGCTCCTCCGGTTGGACTTTTGCCCAATCCCTCTGACCAGGTCTTCGTGCCCAACTTTCGGTCAGGTCTTCGGTGCCCACCCCCTTGCCAGGACTTCGTGCCCAGTCCTCGACCAGGACTTCTTTGCCCAACTTCCGGTCAGGTCTTCTTGCCCAGTCCTTGACCAGGACTTCTTTACCCAGCCCTTTGCCAGGACTTCTTGCCTAGTGTACCTAGGACTTCTTCCTGCACACTCAGTGAACTTGATAGACAACAATAACATCTTAAGTTCGGAACCCTTTGCCATTATCAAAACCCAGGTTTGACTTAGGTGCTGCCTGCACCAATAATCTCCCCCATTTTGATTTATGGCAACCCGGTTCAAAAAGTTAAGTTAAACAAAAATAGGTAAAGTATCAGTTTTAATTTCCTCCCCCTGGAAGAAATCTCCCCCTGAGTTTTTCAAAAATTCGTGGGGTTTTTTGAAAAAGTTTCTAAGTCATTGTTTCTAAAATTGAAAAAGTTTTTCAGGTTTTCAATACTTAGAAAATTTTCAAGAAGTGATTTTTGAGTTAGAAAAAAAAATTTTCAAAATATTTTGAGTTGGGCACTTAGAAAATTTTTCAACACATCTAGCTTTTAGCACTTAGAAAATTTTCAGGAGAATTTTGAAATTAACACTTAGAAAATTTTTCAAAAAATTTTTTAGAGTAAGTACTTAAAATTTTTGTCAGCAATTTTAAGTTAAGTACTTAAAATTTTTGTCAGCAATTTTAAGTTAGGTACTTAATATAATTTTCAAAACACTTTGTTTTTGTACTTTAGAAAATTTTCTAAATTGCTTTTGAATTTTTAACTCTTAGAACATATTCAAGCAGTTTTAATACTTTGAAAAAATTTTCCAAGCAAAATTTTGAATTTATAACTTAGAAAAATTTTCAGAGAAATTTTTATAGCAAGTACTGAGAATATTAACTTTCAAAAAGAACTTAAGTACTTAGAGAACTTTACTTTTTGAAAAAGGAGATAAATGTTTTGAAAAAATTTAATTAGAAAAAATTTAAATTTTAAAACCCCTTTTTTTCTCTCCTTTCTAATCTCTCCCCCTTTGCCATATATCAAAAAAAATATAGCAAAAAAAACTGAGTAATAAAACTAAGGTGCTGTACTGAACCAATTCTATGTATAAACTGGACCAAATCAATTTAAAATTTCTCTTTCGGGTCCTGTCTAACCCAGTTAGCTACTTACTAACTACTATAAACAGTAGCTTTTGCTAGGGTTAGTCAAGTTAAGCGTTCTGATCAAGTTAGATTTTCTAAGCTTGACACTTAACTTGATTACTGTTTAATTGGTATTTATTGCCCCAATTACTGTAGATGCACTGACTTAAAGCATCTTGAATTAAGGCATAGACCTAAGCATCTCAACCCAGTCTAGGTTATCAATCAAAAGTACCCTAAGGTGCTTGTGAGATGCTGGCTTCTAGATCTATAGGTGCGTGCAGCTCTAGGGTTAGGGCCTAAGCTAAGTCCATTTGCGAAAAAGCCCTAGTTTTGAAGGGGGTAAGTTTTGAAAAAAAAACTATATCACAAAATTAATTAAAAAACAATTTTTCAAATGAAATAAGATAAGAAATAAAACAGTTTTTTAAAAAAAACATAAATAGAGCAGTCCTATTCTACCAAGCATAACCCTAACTGCCTTCTTAGTGAGCTGAACTCAGACTCAGGTAAGGGTTTGGTGTAGATATCAGCTAAGTTAGATTTTGAGTCTACATGCTTAAGGACTATCTCACCCCTGGCTATATGATCTCTTACGAAGTGGTGTTTAACCTCTATGTGTTTAGTTCTAGATTGTTGGATTGGGTTCTTAGTTAGATTAATTGAACTTATATTATCAACGTAGACTTGGGTTTGGGTGTAGTCAAGCTAGAAGTCCTTAAGAGTGTGCATCATCCATAAGAGTTGTGCTACACACTCTCTTAAAGCAACATACTCAGCTTCAGTTGTAGATAGAGCTATGCAGTGTTGCTTTCTACTGCACCAACTGACTAGACTATTTCCTAAAAGTTGGCAGCTTCCACTGGTACTCTTTCTATCTAGTTTGCATCCAGCATAGTCAGAATCAGTGTATCCTGATAGGTCAAAAGTTGAGGTCCTAGGATACCAAATCCCTACATTGAGGGTGCCCTTGATGTATCTAAGTATTCTTTTTAGGGCTGCTAAGTGGGTTTCCTTAGCACAAGTTTGGTATCTAGCACACATTCCTACAGCGAAAAGGATATCAGGTCTGCTGGCTGTAAGGTAAAGCAGAGTATCAATCATACTTCGATATAGTTTAAGGTCCACAGGTTTACCTTCAGGGTCACTATCTATTTTTTACATTTGTGGCCATAGGGATACTTATGCTTTTGAAGTTATCCATTTTAAATTTCTTTATTAACTCCTTAGCATATTTGGATTGATGGACATAATTTTTATCCCTAGTTTGCTTAATTTGTAATCCTAAAAAGAAGTTGAGCTCACCAACTAAGCTAATTTCGAATTCGTTTTCCATTATTTTTACAAATTCTTTTAAGAAATTTGAGTTGGTGGATCCAAAAATTATAACGTCAACATAGATTTAGGCAATAAAGATGTCTTTTTCTAATGTTTTAATAAAAAGAGTTGAGTCAATTTGTCCTTGGTTAAATTCCTTAGAAATGAGGTAGTTTGATAGGCGTTCATACCATGCCCTAGGTGCTTGTTTTAGTCCATACAGTGTCTTATTGAGTTTGTAAACATGGTCAGGTTTTCCTAAGTCCTTAAAACCGGGGAGTTGTCCTACATAGACTTCTTCTCTAATAAACCCATTCAGAAAGGCGGACTTTACATCCATTTGGTAGAGTTTAAATCCTTTATGGGTTGCAAAGGCTAGCAACATTCTAATAGACTCAAGTCTGGCTACTGGAGCATAGGTTTCATCATAGTCTAACCCTTCGACTTGACTGAACCCTTTAGCTACTACGCGGGCTTTATTTCTAACTATTTCCCCTTAGTTATTTAGCTTATTCCTAAACACCCACTTAGTGTCAATAATGGATTTGCCCTCAGGTTTAGGTACTAGTTCCCAGACTTGGTTCCTTTCAAATTGGGCTAACTCTTCTTGCATTGCTATGATCCAATCAGGATCAGGTAAGGCTTCCTCTATAGTCTTAGGTTTAATTTTTGAAATCAGTGCGATCTGACTAAGATTTCTATAGGAAGACCTAGTTCTGACTCCTAAGGTTGGATCACCCACAATTTGATCAGTTGGGTGACTGAGTCTGGGTTTCCTAGTTCTTCTATTACTTGGTTCAGCCTCAGGTCCAGCTGGACGGTTCGGTTCAGTATTTGGTTCAACTACTTGGGTTGGTTCAATTATAGGTTCAATTGACTCAGTAGTTGGTTCAATAGTTAGTTCATTTAGAGGTTCAAGTAGTGGTTCAATTGATGGTTCAATAATTTGTTCATTATCTTCATGATCAATATTTGATGAATTTAGATCTGAATTATCAGATTTTGAATTAGTTTCCTCATCAAATATTATGTTGGATCGAAAAACGATAGAGGGGGGCGGGTGAATATCGTTAAAACTTTTTCGGATAAGAATAAGAGAAAATACGCAGCGGAAAGAAAATAAGTGCACACGAACACAAGATGATTTTTTACTTGGTTCGGAGACGCGGTCGGCTTCTACTCCAAGGCCCACGGTCCTTGACCGTTTTCTTTGGGCAATACTATAATTGCGTAAAAGGATTTACAATTTGAGTATCACAATATTTCAGGAAATAAAGAATGCTACACTTTTCGTTACCGACGCCCGATGTGGATCGTACTTCGGAGCAGAGGGTTGTCGTCAGCGCTGGGATCTCGAAGTCGGAGTTTGCCGGGGCGTAGTGCTTGAACGAAAAGTTTTGGAGCGTTGGAAAAAGTGTTGTTGAAGCCTTGGGGGTCGAGCCCCTTTTATAGTGTTCCTGGGGGCGCCTGATTCGCTGGGGGCGCCTGACACGTGCCTTCAGATCGGAGAACCTTCATCCACAGCTTGGTCAGCGCTTATCCCCTCTGAATCGGCCCCTGGTCAGACTAGGGCGCCCTGGACCTCCTGGGCGCCTAGCTTGACTTAGTCTGCTGGCTTCATGGCTGATTTGCTTCGATTATCTCTTTGGCTTTGACCTTGGGCGCCCGGGACCTCCTAGGCTCCTTGCCTAGTGTGATTTTGAAGCATTCTTGCTTAATTGCTATTTTAGCCTTTTACCTTGGGCGCCCGGGACCTCCTGGGCGCCTAGCCCAGTTGCCTGCCCCCTTCGTTTGGGGCGTTCTGAGCTGCAGAAATACACTCCTTCGGTCCCTTGGAATCAAGGTTAGTTCCAACACAGAAAAAGCAAAGGTGTTAGTCATTATTTACAGCCGTAGCTATCTTGGTTCTGACTTCGGGTCTCCCAAATGGAACCCTAGGTCGAACCGACGCCTACTGTTCCCTCGACGGGGAACGCGTCCTCACCTACTTCTCTCAGGAGAGTTTACCTTTTGCCAACCAGCTCCTCCGGTTGGACTTTTGCCTGATCCACCTGACCAGGTCTTCATGCCCAACTTCCGGTCAGGTCTTCGGTGCCCAGCCCCTTACCAGGACTTCGTGCCCAGTCCTCGGCCAGGACTTCATTGCCCGACTTCTGGTCAGGTCTTCTTGCCCATTTCTTGACCAGGACTTCTTTGCCCAGCCCTTTGCCAAGACTTCTTGCCTAGTGTACCTAGGGCTTCTTCCTGCACACTTAGGAAACACATTAGATCATAATAACACCTTAACTCTTGAACCCTTTGCCATTATCAAAACCCAGGTTCGACTTAGGTGCTGCTTGCACCAACAATCTCCTCCTTTTTGATTTATGGCAACCTGGTACAAAAAGTTAAGTTAAGCAGGTAAGGTACCAGTTTTAATTTCCTCCCCTTGGAAGAAATCTCCCCCTGAGTTTTTCAAATATTCGTGGGGTTTTTGAAATAGTTTCTAAGCCTTTGCCGAAAAAGTTTTTCAGGTTTTCAATACTTAGAAAATTTTCAAAACGGGATTTTTAAGTTAGACAGATTTAGAGTGAGTACTTAGAATGTTTTGAAAACAATTTTGAGTTAGGAATTCTCAAAACAATTTAAGTTAAGTACTTAAAGGAATTTTCAAAATTTTGAGTCAAGTACTTAAAAATAATTTTAAGTTGAGTACTTAAAACAATTTGTTTTTACACTTTAGAAAATTTTCTAAACTGATTTTGAAGTTTTAATATATAGAAAATTTTCAAGCAGTTCTAATATTTTAGAAAATTTCAAGCAAAATTTTGAGTTTATAACTTAGAAAAATTTTCCAGAAAATTTTTGATTAAGTACTTAGAATATTTTTGAAAAGCAAAAAGCAATTGACTTTCAAAACGAACTTAAGTACTTAAAGAACTTTACTTTTTGAAAAAAAGAGATAAAGTTTTGAAATTTGAAATTTTTTTTTAAAACCTTCTTTTCTCTCCTCTCCAATCTCTCCCCCTTTGCCATATATCAAAAAATATAGCAAGAAAAATGAGTTATCAAAGTAAGGTGCTGTACTGAACCAATTCTAAGTCTAAACTGAACCAAATCAATTTGACTTTCCTCTTTCGGGTCCTGTTTAACCCAGTTAGCTACTTACTAACTGTTATAAACAGTAGCTTTCGCTAGGGTTAGTCAAGTTAAGTGATCTGATCAAGTTAGATTTTCTAAACTTGACACTTAACCTGATTACTGTTTAATTGGTATTTAGTGTCCCAATTACTGCAGATGCACTGACTTAAATCATCTTGAATTAAAGCATAGACCTAAGCATCTCAACCCAGTCTAGGTTATCAATCAAAAGTATCCTAAGGTGCTTGTGAGATGCTGGCTTCTAGATCTATAGGTGCATGCAGTTCTAGGGTTAGGGCCTAAGCTAAGTCCATTTGCGAAAAAGCCCTAGTTTTGAAGGGGGTAAGTTTTGACAAAAACTATGTCGGAAAATTATTTTAAAATTAAACAAGTGATTTTTCAAAATAGGATAAGAAATAAAATAGTTTAAAAAAAACTTAAATAGAGCAGTCCTATTCTACCAAGCATAATCCTAACTGTCTTCTAATTAAAATAGTACTGCAGCTTATCAAACAAGTAATTTGAAAGTAAAGCTGATAGATGCATAAGAGTCACCTGGTCAGTAGGACCAGTAAGGTCAAAACCATAGTCAAATACATGTCAACCCTACTGAGTAGGGGTAGTCAAATAGTCAACAGTACAACTGAAAATACTAATCTGAACTAAGAGGAAGGGCCAGGACGGTCAAATGGGCCAGGCTGCCATGATCGAAACAGAGACATCATTTCATTGTATCGTGTGTTGTTTGTCTCTCGATCGGCTCTGAGGGTATTCATATACTCAGTGTAACGAGCCTCATTTGCCTCCATATACTCTGCGTGATTGACCTCTATTTCCTCCCTGAGGTTGTGGACCTCTGTCTGAAGTAGTGTTAGTCTCTCGTCAGTCGTCGGAGGTGGGGGCTCGTCGTGCTCCCGAATCTCGACAGCGAGATCTGCGACGTCGACCTCTACGTCCTCATCGGAATTGATCTGGGCTCCGGCTCTCTGTCGTCTCCATGATAGACCCCCGGTAACCGAGACCTCTATGCCAGCTAGGGAAAAATTTCTATACCCAATTTCGTCAAATTCGGTCATTGTGGTCATCTCTCCATCGGTAATATCGCGACCGTGATGATGAAGAAGAGAAGTGATGATGTGGCAGTAAGAGGTGCGTACCCGACCCTGAGTCGTAACACTGGACGCATATAGAATGGTGTGGAACATGTGATGTCCAATATTTATGTCTAAGTGATGGATCAATGCGTACAGCAAGAAGGTATGGAATGGTCACATGGTCGCGACGTCCCTAGTGGTCAAGGGCAGAATGCAACGGACTAGGACTCTATAAAGAGCGTAGTCCTAGACCTGAAGATCTAACGACTGAAACCGTCTAACCAAAGGGTTTCGGGCATCTCTATAGAAATATGAATAAAAGGTGTCCAGGTCAATATGGGAGTAGGGAGGAGAAAAGGGAGGATCCTTAGGAGGGTAACAATAGAACGTGGACTGGGAAGGTCGTAGTCCAAGAAATCTGTTAAACAATGAGGGTGTGATTGTCAAGGGCATCCCTTGTACTGTGGTGACATAGGTAAGGTCATCTTGTCTGACTAGGTTGTTGTAAAACTCTGCACATAGGGTTGTGTTCACAGGATGGGTGCAGAAGACAAGGTTGTCAAGTTGATAGAAATTGATGACGTTCATAGCTAACAGATAGGACTGAGTAAAAAATTGCCTATTTAAGAAACTTGTTTTGATGGGTTTATAAGTTGTCCTAGCGAACTTATTGCATAGTTCTAAGGTCAGAAACCTAGGGTCAGGGCTAGGCTCGGTCCCAGGGTTGGGTTGATTAGCACGACGTTTTCTAAAAGTCATAACAAGGAACATGCATTTAGCGAAATAACTAAAAGGAATAATTATAAATGCATGAAAAATTGATACCAGGTAGCCATCCGGGGAGGCATAGTTGAAGTGGAGCATTCGAGAGCACGAGAGGGTCGTTCGACGCCTTGGGAGGAGAAGAGTTAGGGGTGAGATTTGTTTTTGGGTGTGGCAAATGAAGGGGGAATCGGTGGCCTTATATAGGGGTTGGCTGGGCGCCCGGGAGGTCTCGGGCGCCTAGTTCAGGTGTCAGCTGCCTTTAGCAGCTTTTGCTGCTTTACCAATTGCACTGGGGCGCCCGTGAGGACCCGGGCGCCTATGGTCAGCTGTCACTTGTGGCAGCTTTTGCTGCCGTGAATAAAGACAAGGACCTAGGCGCCCGATAGGTCACGGGCGCCCAGGTTAGCTGGGTAGGGTTGACAGCTTTTGCTGTCTTGGTCGAAGAGAAAGTTGGGGGCGCCCGAAAGGTCACGGGCGCCCAGGCTGACCATGATATGAGTGTTGACTAGTTTGATCGTTTGACCAGGTTTGACTGTTTTGACCAACCAACAATTAAATCAATTAAGCTCTACATTGCATGATTCAACATTTTTACTTGACAAAAGAACAAAACCAGATGAATTTACATTAAGTTAAGTCTTAACCATCTCACCCCGTCTATAGTTATCAATCACGTTAATCTTATGAGTTTTGTGAGATAGGTTTTAATTGAAGTAAAGATTTTATTTTTAAAAACCATGATTAATTTTGAAAGGTTGAATTAATTTTGAAAACCATTAGTTTTAAATTTATTTTTAAAAAGAAATATTTGAATCTAAGATTAATTGAGATTTGTGTTAGTTCAAATTTGGAAAAGAGTAAATTGAATTTGAATTTCAAAAATTGGCTTCCAGGTCTTGGCGAGGCACAAGGCCTTCTTTGGCCGTGGCCTTATTGGATCATCAACCCTTTCCTTGACAAAGCCTTTTAGTGAAATTTCATTTTCAAAATTACTTTTTGAGAAATTCTGGTCTAACTAGTTTGGGTCTTGGATCGGTAGCTTCGGCTAGTTCCGCCAAGATGGCTTCCCTAACGTACTATCATCTCACCTCCACCCAATACTATGTTGTTCAAATTTCAGTTAATCGTTTTAGTCCTTAATCTAACTAGTCCTAGGTCTAAGCATGATAATTTGTTGAAAATAAATAAACAAGCAAGCATGCAAAAATAAGAGGAGAATTTATCTAACTACAAAAATTGTTTTTAAGTTGGCTCCCCCTGGACTAAAACCACGGAAATGATTAGGCAAGATATGAATCTTGTCCTTGGGGATCCAATATTGGTTTGATCCAGCTTGGTTGTTAAGGCAAAGTTTGGGTACCCATGTTGAACTTTGGGTCTAGAATGATTCAGTACAGCATAGTATGACCTTTGTTTGGTTCGATACCCTAACCCGGATCGATTTAGAATGGACTTCTATTTTTCAAGGATCATGTCAAGACCCTTGGAACTCGAAGTGAATCGTTCTAAATCCGCTCTAAGGTTCTTGACTTGAGTTTTCAAGGAGGAGTTCTCTTTCTCAAGCTTTTCAACTTGAGCAGAGGTTCCTTCTTGAACCTTCTCAGTCAAAGATCTAGAGTCATCTCCCTCTTTCAGGAGTTTTACTTCCTGTGGAGAGACTCGACTCGAATTTTGGCTTTTGCCAAGTCACTAGATAGGTAAGCGATTAATTCTGCTAATTCAACTTTAGAATAACCACTTACAGTTATTTTGTCGTCTTTCGATATGGTGAGCTTTCCGTCGTCCGGCTCCGATTCTGATCCGGTGTCAATGCCTTCCGAAGCAGTCAGGGTGAGTAGGTTCGATTGTGGGGCCTCTTCTTCTTCTTCGGATGAAGACTCGTCCCACATTGCTTGAAGGGCCTTCTTCCTTCTTGTCTTCTTGGCTTCTTTCAGATTGGGGCACTCCGATTTGTAGTGTCCCTTCTTGTTGCATTCGTAGCAGATTATGTTTGACTTGATCTTAGATGGTTCAGCGGGATCCTCCTTCTTTCGGCTGACTTTTCTTCTGTTGGTCTGATTCTTCAGCTCCTTGTAGTAGTCCCGGGCTAGTCGAACCAGCTTGGGTCGATCCCCTTCACTGTCTTCTGAGTTTGAGTCTGAGTCAGACTTGGGTGCAGGTTGAGGCTTTTTCTTGGTCACCTTTCCTGTTTTTCCTGCAATAAAAGTAATGCCTTTCTCGGCTAAGGTGCAGTTAGTTTGCTCATGTAATTCTAGTTCAGAAAATAATTCATCTAATTTAATTTTGGAAAGGTCCCTTGAAACTTTGTAAGCATCTACCATAGATGCCCACAAAGTATTTCTCAGGAAGGCGTTTAGGGTATACCTGATAAGGTCACGGTTTTCTACCTTGTGACCTATTCTATGTAGACCGATCATCAGCTCCTGGATCTTAGCGTGGAGCTGGGTTGCTGACTCACCTTCGCTCATTTTGATGGTGTACAACTTGTTCAGCAGTAGGTCCCTCTTGCTGATTTGGGTGTCGGAGGTTCCTTCGTGCAACTCGATCAACTTACCCCAGAGTTCCTTTGCACTGTTGAAGGGTCCCACCCAGTTCAGCTCTTCTTTGGTTAGTCTGTTTTGGAGTGTCTGGGTCGCCTTTGCATCAGCCTCTATCTTCTTTTTCAACGAGGCATCCCATTATGTGTAAGGCTGTGCCACTCCTTTAGTATTCTTTGGGATTTCCAAACTAGATTGGATTATAATTCACATGTCCACCTGAGTTTTCAGGTGGACTTCCATCCGACTCTTCCAGTAGGAGAAGTCTTCTCCACTGAAGAGTGGTGGTCTGGCTGTACTAAAACCCTCTTGCATGACCATTAGAATTTCTGAAATAACAACAAAAAATCTGTCCCAAGACTTGGTCTTGGATTAGTAGTGCGGGAATAAGATAATTAAAAGAAACGATCGAGCGATGTTGTACCAACCTCGATTAACGAGAAAAATTCGTAAGAAAAAGAAATTAAAATTTTTGCAAAATCCGAAAAACCCCCAATTTGGTGGTTGCACCAAATTTGAGCTACCCCGCTTTGATACCACTTGTTGGATCGAGAAAACGATAGAGGGGGGGTTGAATATCGTTAAAACTTTTTCGGATAAAAATAAGAGAAAATACGCAGCGGAAAGAAAATAAGTGCACACGAACACAAGCCGATTTTTTACTTGGTTCGGAGTCGCGGTCGACTCCTACTCCAAGGCCCACGGTCCTTGACCGTTTACTTTGGGCAATACTATAATTGCGCAAAAAGGATTTACAATTTGAGTATAACAATATTTCAGGAAATTAAGAATGCTACACTTTTCATTATCGACGCCCGATGTGGATCGTACTTCGGAGCAGAGGGTCGTCGTCAGTGCTGGGATCTCGAAGTCGAAGTTTGCCGGGGCGTAGCGCTTGAACGAAAAGTTTTGGAGAGTTGGAAAAAGTGTTGTTGAAGCCTTGGGGGTCGAGCCCCTTTTATGGTGTTCCTAGGGGCGCCTGACACGTGCCTTCAGATAGGAGAAACTTCATCCGTAGCTTGGTCAGTACTTATCCCCTCTGAATCGGCCCCTGGTCAGACTGGGGCGCCCGGGACCTCCTGGGCGCCTAGCTTGACTTGGTCTGCTGGCTTCATAGTTGATTTGCTTCGATTACCTCTTTGGCTTTGACCTTGGGTGCCCGGGACCTCTTGGGCGCCTAGCCTAGTGTGATTTTGAAGTGGTCTTGCTTAATTGTTGTTTTGGCCTTTTACCTTGGGCGCCCGAGACCTCCTGGGCGCCTAGCCCAGTTGCCTGACCCCTTCCTTTGGGGCGTTCTGAGCTGCACTGCAGATACACATTCCTTCGGTCCTTGGAATCAAGGTTAGTTCCAACACAGAAAAAGCAAAGGTGTTAGTTATTATTTACAGCCGTAGCTGTCTTGGTTCTGACTTCGGGTCTCCCAAATGGAACCCTAGGTCGAACTGACGCCTGATGTTCCCTCAACGGGGAACGCGCCCTCACCTACTCCTCTTAGGAGAGTTTACCTTTTGCCAACCGGCTCCTCCGGTTGGACTTTTGCCCGATCCACCTGACCAGGTCTTCGTGCCCATCTTCCGGTCAGGTCTTCGGTGCCCCAGCCCCTTGCCTGGACTTCGTGCCCAGTCCTCGACCAAGACTTCTTTGCTCGACTTTCGGTTAGGTCTTCTTGCCCAGTCCTTGACCAGGACTTCTTTGCCCAACCCTTTTCCAGGACTTCTTGCCTAGTGTACCTAGGGCTTCTTCCTGCACACTTAGGAAACACATTAGAACACAATAACACCTTAACTCTTGAACCTTTTGCCATTATCAAAACCCAGGTTTGACTTAGGTGCTGCCTGCACCAACATGAACTGCAAGGCAGTGTAAAAGAATACAGGGGGTAAGCAAATAACTCAACACCTCACCGAGTGCGATAGGGGCGGAGATGATTGGCGTGTCATGGCCTTTCCAGCCCCTTGCCCACATCTTCGAGATAGTAGTTATCCCCCGTGAGTTTTTTGATGATAACATACGGTCCGTCCCACTACGGCTCCATCTTCCCAGGGTCGCCAACTGGCTTGATCCTCTTCCAGACCCGGTCCCCAACCTCAAAGTTGCGAGTGATCACCCGACGATTGTAGGCTTGCTGCATCCTTCGTCAATATGCTTCCAACTGAGCTGCGACTTTATCCGACACCTCAGAGATGAGGTCTAGGTCAATCAGCCGCTCTTGATCATTGCCCTCCTTGCGATAGTGTTTTCATCGCACGGACTCCTCCCCAACCTCTACGGGGATGACGACCTCAACCCCGTATACCAGTTGGAAAGGGCTCTGGCCCGTTCCTTCTCGAGGGGTGGTCCGGTATGACCATAGAATGCTAGGGAGTTCATCGACCCAACTGCCCCCGATGTGATCTAACTTTATCCTGAGTCCCAGGAGGATTTCACGATTGACGACCTCGGCCTGTCCATTGCCCTACGGGTAGACTACTAAGGTGAAGGCTTGACGAATGCCCAATCCCTCGCACCATTCTTTTAGCTTGTGTCCCAAAAATTGTCTTCCATTGTCCGACACCAGCTTGTGGAGGATGCTGTATCAACAAACAATATCCCTCCATAGGACTTTCATTACAGCGGCCTTGGTGATGTGCGCCAAGGGCTCCGCTTCTACCCATTTAGAAAAATAGTCGACGAGGACCAGCAGGAACTTTTTCTGCTGCAAGCCGATTGGGAAGGGGCCTACAATGTCCATTCCCCACTGATCAAAGGGGCACGACACCGTAGAAACATTCAAGGGCTTCGTCGGTTGATGTGTCACATGCAAATGCTTCTAGCAAGCTTTACACCCGGCCACAAACTTGAGAGTATCGGCTTGGAGAGTGGGCCAAAAGTACCTAGCCAGGATAATTTTCCTGGATAGGGATCTTCCCCCAATATGGCTTCCGCAGATGCCTTCATGTATTTCCCGCATCACGTAGTCGGCCTCCTACGGGCTGACGCATTTGAGGAGCGGTCGTGCGAAGGCCCTCCTGTATAATTGGTCACCTACCAGCGTGAATCCGGCTGCCCGACGACGGAATAGCTGGCTTCCTTGGTCCAGGGTTGGCATGCTCCCGCTGCGCAGGAACTCAATATACAGGTCTCTCCTCTCTCCAATTGGTTCGGGCTTCACCTTCTGCATCCTCTCCAATCTGTGCCACCGTCTCTTCACGGGCGCTAGGCTCCTCTAGCTGCCAGGTTGAAATGGAGCTAGCGAGTTTGGCTAGTTCGTCGGCTTTGGCATTGTCTGCCCGGGAGATTTTTTACAGGATAACCTCCGTGAAGGAGGCTTTCAGCTGCTTGTAGAGGACCACATACTTCCGCAGGCGGTCGCTATTAGATCGTGGCCGTCAAGCTATAGGGGGTGAATAGCTTTTCTTCGATTCGTTCTTCCTATCACATTAGCAAGCGCAAACGGAAATCTAAATACAAATAAAAATAATGCTAACACAAACCTATTTACGTGGTTCGGAGATGAAGTTCCTAATCCACGGCTGTCCGTAAGGTGGGCGATCCCTAATCAGTGGATGACTCCCCGGATGACCTTCGACTAGCTCCTTGTGGGTGGAGAAACCTCGCCAAAATACCGGACACACATCTGAGCAACCAAGACTACTAATGAGCTCTAACTAAGCTCGTTTCGTCAACTTTTTCCCAGCCAAACCGAGCCCCTTTAAATAAATCTCACGGCTCGAAAGAGTTGCTACCAGTCGACTGCTCCCAGGGTAGTCGACTGGTCCCACTGAAAATCGATCGTTGTAAGCCCAACGTTCGAATTTCCAGCCACCTACCAGTCGACTGCTCCCATGGCAGTCGACTGATTTTTCTGTGGTGTTTATCAGTCGACTGGTCCACCCTTACACCTAAGGTTTTCCTTCCCGAGTACACATCTCTCAGCACTCGAACCCTAGGATTTCCCGAGTTCAGTTCCCTCAGCACTCGACCCCTCAAGACTCAGCTGACTCTTCACCAACAACCTCGATTTGTTGCCTTCACGCCCTCTTCGTCTTCGGCTCTCGTCCCTCGGATGCGCACGTAAGCCCTCGGCTTGCCTCCATGGCATCCTTCACGTATGCCTCGAAGTCCGCATCCCTCAGCTCATCGTCCCTGCTATACTATGGCCCCTCGGGTGCGCACACAAGCCCACGGCTTGCCTCCATGCCACCCTTCACCGTTCCCGAGCCGTCCAACTAAGTCCATGTGTATCCTGCAAGCATTGCACACTCAAATACACATATCAAAACACAAGGATAAACCTAACTTAAACCCTTTGCCAAAACATCAAAACACACGGTCACTCCGGACCATAGATTGCTCCAACAGCCGCCCCTGACCTCGAAGTCGCCCTTTACTTGTTGTGCCACGAGCTGAGAATTCGAGTGTACGATGACCCGAGTAGCCCCCATGTGTTTGGCTGCTTGCAAGCCTGCCAAGATCGCCTCGTACTCAGCTTCATTGTTGGTAGCTTTGAATTGAAGCCGGATGGATAAATGTAACGTGTCTCCCCGAGGGGAGATCATTAACACCCTGACCCCACTGTGTCGGCTATTGGAAGATCCGTCCACGTAAATCTTCCACATTCCTTCGGTCTTTGACTTCAGGACGCCCTCTAGCATGAAGTCCGCGAGGGCTTGCGCCTTGATAGCGGCCCGAGGTCAGTACTCAATACCATATTCACTTAGCTCCGTCGTCCATTTGATCAGCCGGCCAAAAGCCTCGAGATTGGTGAGGACCCGTGCGAGCAGGCTGTTGGTGATGACTACAATGGGATGTGCCAGGAAATACGACCTTAACCTCTGGGCCATTAAGACTAGAGCATAAGCCAACTTCTCCATCATGGTATATCGGGTTTCAACATCCTTCAAGAGATGTCCAAAGAAATATATGGGATATTGCACCATGTCTTCTTCTCGGATGAGCGCTGAGCCTACTGCTTGTTCAGCTATCGATAGGTAGACAATCAACGTCTCCCCCTCCATTGGCTTGTAGAGGATAGGGAGCACGGTGAGGTAGGTTTTCAGATTTGCAAAGGATTTCTCACATTGTTCATCCCATTCAAATTTAGCTACTTTTCTCAGTATCTTGAAGAATGGTAGAGTCTTTTCAGAGGATTTGGAGATGAATTTGGATAGAGCCGTGATTCTTCCGTTCAACCGCTGCACTTCCTTGAAGTTGCTAGGGGATGGAATATCCAGAATAGCTTTTACTTTTTCTGAATTAGCCTCGATCCCCCTTTCTGTCACCATGTAACCCAAGAATAGGCCATTTTTCACCCCGAACAAGCACTTAGCGGGGTTTAATTTTAGCCTATTGGCCCTTAGGGTGGCGAATGTCTCTTCTAAGTCAGCTATCATGTCGCTTCCCTTGTCAGTCTTACTAGGATATCATCCACATACACCTCAATGTTTCTCCTGATATGATGTCTGAAGACTTTGTCCATCATCCGTTGGTAAGTAGCCCCGGCATTGCGCAGTCTGAAAGACATGACGTTATAGCAGTAAATGTCGTCGGCTGTCACGAAACTAACTTTCTCCTGGTCCTCGGGTGCGAGGGGGACTTGATGGTAGCCTTAATAAGCATCCAGCATCGAAATGAACTCGCAACCGACCGTGGAGTCTACTAATCGGTCTATTCAAGGCAGGGGATAGCAATCTTTGGGGCAGACTTTATTCAAGTTGCGAAAATCAATATAAACCCGCCATTTATCTCTGGGTTTAGGGCCGAGGACTACATTGGCTAACCAACACCTCTGAAGTATCATAATCATCAGGAACTCAAATGAGAGGAGATCTCTCTCACATAATGAAAAGCTATGGGTCCAAAGGGATTCACAAAAAAAGGCAGCAAGAGGACTTAATCTGACCTCATGACTAGCCCATGCGGCTGAGCGCCGGAGATGATTTGTCATGAAGTGTTGTATCTTGATGCATTGACAGTTGCCATGCGAGACATCCTGTCACACCCTCAGAGGTTTATGTTTGCTCGAAAATCAGACAGCATCTCCCCTGTAAGGCGGACAATCTAGAATAATTATACATAATATCTCACAAAATACAACACAACCTCACATGACTAGTATCACAATAATAAAGTAAACTCGACAACCACGTAGTTAATATCAGTATGAAAGCTAGAAATAAATGAGAGTCTATATCCAAATTAAAACTCAAATTTAAATCCAAAGACCAACACACCAAACTATACATACGTCTACTGAGAAAATTATTGGGTTCTCCCAGCACCAAAAACATAAAACGCAGCGGAAACAAGAACCCTCGAGCGATCAATGCGAAAGAAAACTCATACAATGTTCATCTATCTAATAGATCTATCTAATGTGTATACCTTTGGAGCATGCCCTGTGCTTATCCCGCTCGTCCAAGATGCGTCGGATCTCTTGCACATTCAAGTGTCCGTGCCTCTATTCGTATCCACACGGACACAATCTCTCAACTTCGGGAGAACTACCTTAGTTGTGCTAGCAACTTGAGGTAGTTTACAAGACCACCAAGAACCCCAAAGGGGTTTCAGCCAAGAGGGAGAAAGGGAAGAAGAGAGTAAGGGAAGAAGGAAAATCACACTCTTTTTCTCATTCAAAATGACTAGATCCTCTTTTATATTTATCCCATGAATATGAAGAGTCTTTTGTCTCTTTGACTTCCCTTCATTAAAGCCAATAAAGAGCACATCTTTTCATGTGACCCTTCACCTTCTCTTCATCCAATGAAGAGAGACTTTTCTCTTTCCTTCATTAAACACTTTAATGAATTTCCCATGCAATCCCGACTGGGCCTCTCGAGCTTCCGACTCGGTCTCTCGACCAAGTCTCCCGAGCAAGTCCCCGAGCTCCTGACCAAGTCTGCCAAGCAAGTTGCCGAGCTCCCGACCCAGTCTGCCGAGCTCCCGACCCAGCCTGCCGAGTGTCTAGCTCCTAGCCCAGTCTGCCGAGTCCCGAGCTCCTGACCCAGTCTGCCGAGTCCCGAGCTCCTGACCGCCGAGTCCCGAGCTCCTGACCCAGTCTGCTGAGCTCCCAGCTTAGTCTGCCGAGTGTCGAGCTCCTGACCCAGTCTACCAAGCTCCCAGCTCAAGCTCCCGATCATATCTTCTGAGTTCCCAACTCGGGCTCAGATCTCCCGAGTTCCTAACTCGGGCTCTCGATCATATCTCCCGAGTTCCTAACTCGGGCTCTCGATCAGATCTCCCGAGTTCCCAACTCGGGCTCCCGAAGCATCATGTCCTTAGTGTGTGAGCCAATAGGTTCTCGTGACGTTGGCAATGTGCCTAAATGCTTTAGACACATAAGTAATGAGCGGCATCTAGCAATGCATCATTGCTACCCAAGTAACAAGAAAAGTCGAGATCCGACTAAACCTCCGTGACTATGATAATGTATGACCTTGTCCTTCTATCCTTGATATCTAGATTGACTAATAAGGCATAGACCGTGTCATACTCAATCAATCTTTGTGTTTCTTGATCCCCGAGTAGACTCACTCAAACAAATAAGCTCAATATCTCATATTGACTCATTTGAGCATGACCATGCGTTTCAGTAGTCCTACTCGATCAAGCGGCCCACAGATATCACTCCCGTCATATGAGAGGCATAGATCCCATCTACATCACTCACATCCCTCCGCATAATTCATTACATACCTAGTGATCGCCTTTATAGTCCACCCTGTTACGGGTGATGTTTGACGATACCAAAGTACATAACTCCTTATGTAGGGAACCGTAGTGACTTCAGGTCTAAGGACTATTCATACTAATAGTCACATGAGAAAATTTATGACACTCATATGATAATCTATGAAACTTTCTCATGGCGAGTCAATTCAGTACACATTCTCCAATGTATATCCATGTGTCAACTTGATATCATATATCCATGACTTGTGAGCTCAAGTCATCAATTGACCTACATGTTAGTCTCCATGCATTAATATTGTCCTTGAATATTAATACTTGACTAGAAATGATTTAGAGTAGTGTTCTCTACATCTTCTCACTATCGATTCAACCAATCGATATAATGTAGATGAGAACCTACTACGTAAGGGCATTATTATACTTAGTTATTTGGCACAAATACAAAGTAAGTATAATAACCAAATATGCTTTTATTAATGATAGAATATGATACAAAATGTCCCTAGTCAATCATCACATAATTGACTCTAGGGCTTCTACTAACAAAAATAAATACCAGTCTAACGAAATAAATGCAGAAATAATGAAAGTGCAGAAATAAAGTAACTGTGAAAATAAAATAAATATTGAAAAACTCCATAAGGACTCAACACCATGGGACTGACAATTGGATCCTCTCTTGACTCTAGGTAATGCATATATCTGCTACCTGAAATAAAATTAAATAGTAAGGGTGGTGAGTTCGGACGGACTCTGCGGGTATAAAAGTAGATAAATGCATGACAGAATAAAAGGTATAACAAGTAGAAAGAATTAACAATATACAGTCTCTAAAAAAAACAGAATAACATCTAAGCATGTGTAAAACAGAATGATAGTGCAATAATAAAGCATATATGTATGTCAACCAAATGCAATAATTATAGCTCATATAAATGCAAAAAACACAAAAAAATACAAAATGTAATAAATGAATATGATGAAATGACATGTGTCAACTCTGACGCCAATCAAGTTGTCATCACATTACATCTGTGTGGCCGAGTGGGTAGGGCTGTGACAATTATACGCACTCCAATGATTACCACAAGTATAAGTAGTTGAGTGGACAGGATGTTGGGGAGCCAACGACTCCAAAGACCCCAGGAAAAAAGGGGAGCCACCAACAACTCTGGTATCCCTCGAAAACAATGGTGAGGGTGTTAACTGTTTGTCTACAACTCCAACATTCACTATTCATGAGTGGTCGAGTGTGGCATAACAGGACGGTTGCTCGCACTCTAGCAACTACCGCGATGAGTGGTTGAGCGGGCAGAGCAATTAAATGACCGACGATGACTTAACCATATAGAAGTCAATACTCATCAGCATGCAACTATGCAGATATGGTGCATGATAATAAATGCACAGTCAACCAAATAACAACGATACAATAAGTGTCAAAATCATCAAACATGCAACTAAACTACTAGGTATGATATCTCTAATGCAAACCAACCCTAGTTGTATTTAATGATCACTGTTACGTACTCGCGTACAAGCGGTACTTTACAGAATAGAAAATCAATGGTGAGACTGTACAGACATAAAATACGATTAGCTCGAAGATCAAGCATAGAAGGTATCAACGGATGATGTCAAAAACAAAGAACAAGGTAAAGTAGTCATACTAAAAAACAAACAACCATACATTTAAATCAATAATCGACAGAATACAAAGAAGAAGTACTCGCCTTAAATATAGAGTGTGTCCAGAAGAACTCAGCGACAGTGCACATATAACTGGTTAAGATCCTGTATCAAGATTAAAGTTAAACTATTTATATAGTTAAATAAATTAGCAAAATAAAATACTAAACATGATTAGGATAAATCCTAACTATAATACCTATTTAATTAACTCATAAATAACAACTGGTTCCTCCTTAACCTAATTCATAAAAATTAGGCTATTAGGTTAAATCACAAAATCCCAATGAGACTAACCACTATCATAATTAATTAGGGTCATCCTTATTATTATGTTTCATTTAATTCACTGAAATTAAATGTTTAATTCCCAATCAAATTGTTATTATCCAATTTATGTTTAATTTCCTAAGTGTCCATATCCATAAAATCAAAGGAACTAAAAACCTTGTAACTCATGGCAATATACATCTATTCTATAACAAGTTAACACCTCCTTCCCCCTACTAGTCATATATTCAAACCAACTCCATTCCAAAAGGTGCTCACGACAACATCCAAAGAAAAAAAAACAAATCGCAACTATTAAAATCCCTAAATTCCCACTCACAAGCTTTCAACCCAAAAATCGATCAGAACCTACCAAAAGGGATTCATGACAGTGAACAAAAGCAACTCAAACAAAGTCACAATCCTTGCATCTATGAATTTAATCAAGACATATTCTAACAAGATTAAACCCTTACCTTTGTTGGATCGAGAGAAAACGATAGGGGGGTGAATATCGTTAGTCGTTTCGGATTGAAAAAGAGAAAACGCAGCGGAAAAATTAAAACAAAACAACACACAAACACCGAGATTTTACTTGGTTCGGAGTCGCGGTTGGCTCCTACTCTAAGGCCCACGGTCGTTGACCGTTTACTGCGGGCAATTCTATATGTGCGCAAAAACGGTTTACAAATAGGTATTACAACTGCAGTATAGTAAACAAAGAAAAGATAGCTCTTCGTTACCGACGTCCGGTGTGCAATGTATCTCGGAGCAGAGGGACGTCGTCGGCGCTTGTATCTCGAGTTGAGAGGTTTCTGGAGCGAAGCGCTTGAGTAGAAGAGTGTGTTTGCGTTGGAAGAAGTTGATGTTTGAAGCCTTGGGGTCGAGGGGCTTTTAATAGCCTCCCGGGGCGCCCTGGACGTTGGGGGCACTCCCCCACGTGTTAATCGATCCGAGCATCTCTCGGTCAGCCGTTATCCCTCCAAGATCGGGCTGAGGTTTGACCGGGGGCGCCCGGGACGCTGGGGGCGCCCGGGTTGACTCGATCCGCTGGCTTGAGTTGATCCACTTTGTTAGCTTGAGCCCGGGGGGCCCTGAGCATCCGGGGCGCTCGGGAGCATGGGGGCGCCCGGGAGCACGGGGGCGCCCCGCCCAGTGAGCTACCGAAGCACTTCTTTGCTTAACTTGTTTTGTATTGGCCTTGGGAGCGCCCGGGACACTAGGGGCGCCCTACTCAGCTGTTGCCTCTCTCCTTTGAGGCGTTCTGAGCTGCAGACACTCATTCCTTCGGTTCTGCATCCAGGGTTAGTCCAAAACAACATAGAGCAATCAAGTATTAGTTTTATACAACCTTAGCTATCTTGGTTTTGACTTTGGGTCTCCAAAATGGAACCCTAGATCGAACCGACGCCTACTGTTCCCTCGATGGGGAACGCGTCCTCACCTACTCCTCTCAGGAGAATTTACCTGTCGCCAACCGGCTCCTCCGGTTGGACTTTTGCCCAGCAGTCCTTTGCCAGGTGACAGCCGTCCTTCGCCAGGTCTTCATATCCTGGCATTCCTTCGCCAGGTGCCTAGCTGTCCTTTGCCAAGTCTTCAGTACCAGGCAGTCCTTCGCCTGGTGCCCAGCAGTCCTTCACCAGGTCTTCGGTTTCAAGCAGTCCCTCGCCTGGTGCCTAGTAGTCCTTCGCTAGGGCTTTGTATCCTGACATTCCTTCGCCAGGTGCCTAGCAGCCCTTCGCTAGGACTTTATTTCCTGGCAGTCCTTCGCCAGGTGCCTAGCATCCCTTCGCTAGTACTTTGTTTCCTGGCAGTCCTTCACCAGGTGCCTAGCAACCCTTCGCTAGGACTTTGTTTCCTGGCAGTCCTTCACCAGGTGCCTAGCAGCCCTTCGCTAGGACTTCTTTCTGCACACTTGAGTAACTTCGTTAGATCACCAATAATACTTAACTTTGAACCCTTTGTCAATATCAAAACAAGGTTCGATATGGTGCTTCCTGCACTAACAACCTTGATGTCTCTCAAAATCCGACAACTCGGCACAAGAGGAGGAAGATCATCACCTGGTCGTGGGTTGGCGCCGATCGCACCGTGAGCAAGGCGCAAATCCACAAATGGAGGAGGAATATAAGAAGGAGACGCAGAAGATGAAGAAGAAAACAAGGAAGAGGAAGGTGGCGTTGCGCGTGGAGGAAGAGGAAGAAGAACCAAAATTGCAAGAGGGAGGAGAAAAGAGTCGGTGCTTGCGATGGGCTCTGGCAGTTCACGATGGGGGAGAGGGACTTTGAGAGAAATTTAGGGATTTTATTAATTCAATGGTATCTTGTAAAAAGGCCCCCTCTAGTTTGGTTAATTCTTACTACACCCCTAAGTTTCGATTTTTTATGCACTTAAGCCCTCCAAATTTCAAGCGTCTAACATTCTCTCCCACTAACAAAAATTTGGTCCCCAAATTTCTCTAGTAACCCTCAACAGGTACTAACAACTTATATATAATATAAATACGGAATGAAAACCAACTATACACACCTCAAATAAATAGATGAGGATAGCGAGCTTTGATCGTATCCTCGAGCTCTCAAGTAGCCTCCTCATCAGAATGGTGCTGTCAACCAACTTTGATCAATTGAATTATCTTATTTTGCAATCGATGCTCCTTGTGCCCCAATATCTGCATAGGTATCTCGTCATAGGTCACATTTGGCTGGAGCGTGATCGGCACTTGCGATAAGACATATGCAGGATCTGATACATATTTCCTCTGCATGGAAACATGAAACACATTGTGCACTCCAGCTAGAGACGGTGGTAGTGCCAGATGATAAGCTACAGCTTCAATCCGCTCCAAAATCTGAAAATGACCAATATAGCGTGGAGCTAGCTTATCTCGCAAACCAAATCTCTTCACCCCTTTCGTGGGTGATACACGTAAGAATACATGATCGCTCACGAAGAACTTCAAGGGTTTGCGTCTCTGATATGCATAAATTTTATGACAATCTTGAGCCTCTGACATCTTGTGTCTGATATTACGGACTAGCTCTACATCACGCTAAATACTCTGAGGTCCTAGCAATTGAGATTCCCCGACCTCCTCCCAGAGGGTGGGTGTCCTGCAAGCTCTACCATATAATGCCTCAAAAGGTGTCATCTGGATAGCCGAATGATAGCTATTATTGTATGCAAACTCAACTAAGTGCAGATGATCCTCCCAGCTGCTTCCAAAATCCATAACGCAGGACCTCAGCAAATCCTCTAGCATCTGAATGGTACGCTCTGATTGTCCATCTGTTTGCAGATGAAAAGTCGTACTGAATCAGAGCTTTGTGCCCATGGTCTGCTGCAAGCTCTACCAAAATCGCGAAGTAAAACGTGAGTCTCTGTCAAATATGATGCTCAGAGGGATATCGAGTAATATGATAATCTCGCGGCAATATAGCTCTGCCAGTCTGTCCAGTGAATCCGCCCTTCGAATCCTCATGAAATACGCATATTTGGTTAATCGATCAACAATCACCCAAATCGCGTCATGACCTCTACAAGTCCTCGGTAATCCCACAACAAAATCCATAGTAATATGATCCCATTTCCACTCAGGAATAGGGATCTTCTGGAATTATCTAGCAGGTCTTTGGTGCTTGGGCTTCACCTGCTAGCACACTAGATATTTAGCTACAATGTCCGTGATGTCTTTCTTCATACCGTTCCACCAGTAGAAACGTCTCAAATCTCGGTACATATGGATTCTGCCTGGTTGTATAACAAATCGAGATCGATGAGTGATGGTAGCCCAATACTAGTGTCACGAATGAGCCTCAAATTTAGATTTTTATAAACTGAAAACCCTTGGCTAGCAAAATTAAATGTAGAATAGGGGCCTTAGGTCGTATTTTTCCAATGACTAGTTGAATGAATGTTTAACTCGAGCTTGAAGGTTATTTGTCGTTTTATGTTTTGGGGTTTCTAATAAAATGGGGGTTTTCGCGATAAGAGATGAAATAACAATTCGGAACAAAATGGGCTTAACTAAGCAGAAATGAATTAAGGAAGTGCGGAAACTAAACTTAACCTATTTAACAACTAAGCAATCAAATTCAAAACTATGAAATTGGAACCTTAAGAACTAAACTTAAATTCAGGAAATTAATTGCAAAGAATAGAACTAATTGCAAGGAATGAATTGCAAGAATAATAGAACCATAGAACAAAGCAATGCTTAAGAACTTGACTTGAAGTGAAGGCAACAAGCTAGAACAATTGAAGAAAGTAAATGCTTGAAATCAAAATTATCTAAACTTAAACATCAAATCAGTTTCTAATCAAGTCTTCCCTTTGCCGTCACACAAAGATTGAGTTAGAAACCCTCTGAACTAAAAAACCAATGAAAATAACTCCCTGGATTAGTCTGCATCTGACTTGCGCATGTTGGTCTTCCTGATCGGTCACTGGACCGATCAGGTCTTCCTCTGATCGGACTGGGCACCGATCAGATGAGTCTCTGATCGATCATGGTGAACGATTAGTAGCTGACAACCCGTTCCCGATCTCTGCCTTCTCAATCGGCTGATGGCGATCGAGCTCCGAAACCTTCAAAACGCCTTCAAGAACCCCTCTCGAGCATTCGACAGCTCCGGACGACTGGAACTAGCGATCAACACGGATCGATCGGTAGGCACAGCAGCTCTGGCAAAACCCTCACCGTAGCTCTGTCAACTGCGAAAATTGGATTAGCAAACTAACAAAAGATTTACCTCCTTGATCTGAAAACTTGAGAAGAAACAACTTGATGTGGTCGCGCACGCGATCTGATGAAAAAAACTAAGAACAAAAACGATGAAGAAACGAAGATGAACGGAGAAGAAAACTGGATCTGCGAACTCTGCTACCACGTGACGACCACACTGAGCGCGATGGAGGAATTCCTAATTTAAAGCATCCATTTAAATTCGAACGGCTGTGATTGTTCCAGACTCATCTGACGGTCGAATCTTCTCCGATCTGAACCAAACTTTCCAGATCTTGATCAAGGGTCATGATCTGCTCCTCCTCAGCTCGGATCACTCAGATCTACAATGGATGGCTCATATTGCTCTGATCTTTGAATGGATGGTATAGGCTCCTCTTAAGCTCGATCCAACGGCTGGATGACCTATGATTGGGACCAAATCTTCAGATTTTGATCTTTGGTCTAGATTAACTCTAACTTGAGCTCTGATTGGTCAGCAGATGATAGACGACTCAGATCTAGCCATTTTTTGATCGGACGACCCACATTGATCCACCTCTTGATCCCCTTGATCAAAGCCAAGTAGGAGCTCAAGTCTGATCCAATCTGATCTAGGTCCATGGTTCTTTGAAACCTACAAAATTAGATTCACATTTTAGTGCCAAAATATCTCAAATATATAAAGATTTGAATCCAAAGCCAAAATAGAAAAAATTCATGAAACCTAAGGTAAATGCAAACTTAAGCATATAAAAGTAGATCAAAACATGGATTTGAGAGCCTAAATTTATCAACAAAATGGTAATTATCAATGAGCCTCCTGAAGCAATTCCTCCAAGACCGAATGTGACTTAGGTATGCACAATCTACCTCAGAAATATAGAATACCCTCGTCATCTCGTGTAAAGTCAGCCTGCTCTGAGGCTATCCGGCTGCCTAAGAACTGCAAATGCTGATCACTGGTCTGATCCTCTCTGATCCTCGTCTTGATCGAAGACTGAGCAACCATAGTCACCAATAACCCTTTCTCTGTCTTACCTTGCTCCTCCAGTCCTAACTCTGAGAAGCTCTGAACTAAGTCCGTGACCATAACCCAGTGACAAGCTAGAATACTCCGAGATTTTCTACTCAGTACATCTGCAACCATATTAGCTTTCCATGGATGATAGCTAATGGTGCAGTCATAATCCTTCAGAAACTTCATCCATCTCCTCTGACGAAGATTCAACTCCTTCTGAGTGAATACATACTTGAGGATCTTGTGATCCATGAAAATCTCAAATGTGACGCTATACAGATGGTGTCTCTATATCTTCAGGACAAAAATAATAGCTACAAGCTCTAAGTCATGGATTGGATAGTTCTTCTCATGCTCCTTCAACTAACGAGAAGCATAAGGTACTCATCCATGCTGCATTAAAATTGTGCCCAAACCCTGATGTGATGCGTCAGTGTATAGGACAAAATCATCCTCTCCCGAAGGTAGCACCAAAATAGGCGCAGACACCAATCATAGCTTAAGCTCTTGAAAACTAGTCTCGCACGCCTCTGTCTAAACAAATCTCATGCCCTTTCTGGTGAGATGTGTTAACAATGTAGCAATGCTAGAAAATCTCTCAACAAATCATTGATAATAACCAGCCAATCCGAGAAAACTACGCACCTCCTTAACTGACTTCAGCTGCTCCCAACTGGTGACAGCCTCGATCTTCTGAGGATCTACGGAGATACCTTTATTAGAAATAGTGTGTCCCCATAGAAGACAACCAGAAAGCATACATTTGCTAAACTTCGCATAGAATTGCTCCCGTCGAAGCGTCTCTAGGACGATGCGAAGATGACACACATGTTCCTCCTCAAAACGGGAGAAAACCAAGATGTCGTCGAAAAAGACTATGACGAACTGATCTAGATACTCCAAAAATATTCGGTTCATCAGACCCATAAACACTGCTGGAGCATTAGTAAGCCCAAATGACATCACCAAAAACTCATAGTGTCCATATCGTATGCGAAATGTCGTCTTTTGAATATCTGAATCTTTGATCCTCAACTGATGATATCCAGAACGTAAATCAATCTTGGAATACACTGATGTATCCTTCAACTGATCAAACAAATCCTCAATGTGTGGTAGAGGGTATTTATTCTTGATGGTTACTGAATTCAGCTATCTATAGTCGATGCACAATCTCAGAGAACCATCCTTCTTCTTCACAAATAACACTGGAGATCCCGATGGTGAAACACTAGTACATATAAATCCCCTGACAAGCAACTCATGAAGTTAGACCTTTAGCTTGTCCAACTCCTTAGGTGTCATACGATATGGAGCCTTTGATGCCGGTGCTGTTCCCGGAATCAACTCGATCATGAACTCAACATGCCTTCTGGGAGGCAAAGCAGGAAGCTCATCTAGAAATACATCTGAAAATTCTCGTACCACTGAACATCTGATAGTTGAGGGTTCCTGCTGTCATCCGTGCTAATCAGTAACAATAGAAAACCCTGACATCCGTGCAACATAAGCTTATGGGCCTAAAGCGTAGAGATAATCGAAATCCCGTCATCTCTGGTGCCAAAGAATTCCCACGAGGGTTGGTTTGGAGGCCAAAATGTGACCACCCTCACTTGGCAATCGACTGTGGCATGATAGGACGCCAACGAGCCCATTTCCAGAATAATGTCAAACTCTACCATCTCGAGAATCGACAGATCCACGGTGAGAGTATAATCGCCAAAATCCAACGGGCATCCCTTGACTTCCTGCGTGATATCCAATACCTCACCAGATGGCAGAGATATTGATAGAAGTTGCGATCTAAGGGTAGGCAACCTACTAAT
Source organism: Boesenbergia rotunda (assembly GCA_024364735.1). NCBI lineage: Eukaryota > Viridiplantae > Streptophyta > Magnoliopsida > Zingiberales > Zingiberaceae > Boesenbergia > Boesenbergia rotunda. The sequence goes on from JAGFNQ010001596.1 coordinate 360,852, forward strand.
TTTTTCCATGAACAATCGAGATATGAAAGAACTAGAACTACCAGTATCAACAAGCAATTCAATAGGAAATGCATAAACTGAAATCATACCACGGAAGACTGATCCATCGGCTCGCTGTGCCTCCTCTCTGGTGACTGCATATACTCGACCTGTCTTTGGAACTGGAGATGGTAACGCCAAAATCTGCTGAGGCTGAGATGCTGAAAGTCCGGCAGTCT
>JAGFNQ010001596.1:368205-427168 GCA_024364735.1 Boesenbergia rotunda
TTTATTCTAAAACTCTCAATTAGTTATGATTGCTACCTTGAGTAATGCTCGTTTGTTTTTGTTATTGATCTTATTGATCTTATTCCATATGATGAAGGTTGTCTCCTATCTCAAAACAAATATATTACTAAGCTTCTTCAAAGAACTAAAATGGATAGAGCACGTTCAGTCACCACACTAATTGCTATTACTAATTTTCTTATATCTTCTCCTGCTATATCTAATCCCTAAATTTATGGAAGCATTGTTAGAGCTTTACAATATGACATAACCTGATATTACCTTTGCGATAAATCATATTTGTCAGTTCATGCATGCTCCTACTGAACAAAACTAGGAAGATGTGACAAGAATACTTCGTTATCTCAAAGGTACTATTCTACATGATCTTCTTTTATATTGACAATCATCTCAAGATTTACATGTATATAGTGATGCAGATTGAGCAAGCTCTCCTAAAGATAGACGCTCTACTAGTTAATATGCAAATATTCTTAGACGAAATCATATCTCATGGAATTCGAAAAAGTAACCTACGGTTTCTTGTTCAAGCATTGAGGCTGAATATAAAGCTATAGCAAATGCAATATCTAAAATTATTTAGCTTCAATCACTTCTCTCTGAACTTCATCTTGCATCAAATATTTCATCAAAAATTTGGTATGATAATATTGGAGCAGCATATCTCATAGCAAATCCAATCTTTCATGCTCCCACAAAACATGTGAAAATTAATTTTCATTTTGTTCGAAAGCGTGGGATGGCTCAACAATTATCGATCTCTTATATTTCTATACAGGATCAAATTGTTGATATATTTACTAAGTCATTATCCAGACATCATTTCAATAGGCTAACAAGCAAATTCAACGTTAGAGACCTTCTATTGAATTTGTCGGGGGTAAAAGAGAATAATTATTTAATAAGATTTTGACCGAATCAAATAAAATTTATATTATAATATATTAATTATTAGATTAGATATTTTCTTTATTAATTTGTTAATTGACAGTGTCTTTTATGTTAATTGACTAAGTATCCTAAGACCTCTATAAATTATATATCTTATGGACAAATTATTTGATCCGAGGCAATTCGGGGGGAGGCGCGGACTTGCCCGGCCGAGAGTCGTAGGAGGACCTAACTCCCGCCAAACCCAAAGAACAAAGCAGCCGACCGGTTTGAGGTGATGGCCAGTCAGCCAAACCATTGAGCCAAGCGACCGGGCTGGAAGCCTGGGGCGTAGGGAAGGCCAGGCTAGGTTCAAGTCCAAGTGGTAGGGTCAAAAGGGAGACGTCATGGTGGCACAGTTGTTGGCCACCTGACCGAGCTGGTTACTGGTGGTCAACCAAGCAACAAATGGTCGACCGACCGGATCCTGGCATCCAGTCGACTAAGACTGGGCATCTGCTTAGATTAGGGGGTACTCATGTAGGTTGTAAGGGATATTACCGAGTTCCTCTTGAAATACAACGACTCCGGTAGATCTCGCTATTAGACAGCAAGGCAACGTGGGCCCACTGAAGTGAAGCAATTATGGAGGGTGGGCGGTTGTACCACTAGGTTAACACTAGGGGATAATAAGTCGGCGCGGGCCCCCTGAATTGACAGGCAGTTATGAAAGGTGGCGATCGTACCATTATGTCAAAGGGCTATGCAGTACTATGAAAGGCTCGACCGCCCTTTTGTCGGTCGTCAAAGGCGTATTGATAGATTCCTTAATAGGAGGGGACCAATACTTATCGGTTATCTCGCCTATATAAAGGCCTCTTGGGGGAGGGAAGAGGAGGATCTAGAGTTCTCATCCACTATTCACCTGAATCTCGAGTGTGGTTGGAGTTCTTTTGCAGTTCTCTCATCGGAGTTCCGCTCAGCTGGTCTCTGTGTCCTCACCAAGGGGATCGTCGTCAGTGTTTCACTCGGGCGTCCTAAGGGATATTTAGCAGCTCATCTTCGACTAGGGACCCGGTCGGCCGAACCCCCACTACCCGATCGGAGGGCTAACGCAACCCGGTTGGCAGTCTCCTCAAGAGTTTGATTGGTGACCTAGCAGTCAACCTTTAGTCAAGATCCAAACGAGTCATAGTCGGGTGGCCCCCTTTTCGCTTGCCGATAGGATCAAATTTGACGCCATCTGTGGGAACAACTTCACCTGATCGGATGACGAAAAATGGGTGACTTCAACAAAATGACCATCACCATCTCGCCGGAGGATTTTGAGCTACTGGCCGCGGCCAAGGCCCAAAAGTTGGCCCAGCAACAATTGAGCGGTAGCCCGACTATGGGAATGCTGGCCGACTCGGCTGACCGGGTGCCCACCCGGCTAGCAGAGGGTGCTTGTTCCGGAACGAGTGCTCACTTCCCCCGAGCCCTCTTTCGACATGGGGAGGACGTGGCTCAATCAGAATGTGTAGAGGCCTCATCCAATCATGAAATTCCCCCCGACCAAGCCAGGGGGAAGGCTATTGCTGATCAGACAGTTGCCGATAAGATGGGCCTTCCTTTCTCGAGCCAGATCCTCTGAGACCCTGTCCCATGCATTTCCGCCTCTTGGTCATCCCAGAGTACAGAGGGGTCTCGGACCCAGAGGAGCACTTGGCCAAATTCAAAAATGCAGCCCTACAACACCAGTATACGGACAACATCAAGTGTCGGGCATTCTTGACCACTTTGATGAGTCCCGCCCAGCGGTGGTTCAATCGGCTTCCAAGCTAGTCTATACAAAGTTTTAAGGATTTCAGGAGACACTTCCTGCAACACATCGCCAGCAGCCGACGACATCACAAACCCAGCTTAAACCTCTTTGCTCTCAAGCAAGACCCGAAAGGGTCATTAAGGGCATACATAAGGAGATTCAACCAGGTAGCGATGGATGTACCAGCCTCCACTCCAAAGGTAATGATCAGTGCTTTCTCTCAGGGGCTACAGGAGGGGGAGTTTTTTCGCTCGTTAATCAGAAAGCAACCCAAAAGTTTTGATATCCTCTTGGGAAGAGCAGTCTAGTATGTAGATGTGGAAGAAGTACAGACCACCCGGTGAAAGGAGGTAGACTCGACCACGACCATTCCCCCGACGCAAAGGAGCAACCCCCCGGGGCTGACCGGTCATGGCTACCCACGTCCATATCGGTCCACCCAGAGTGGTATCTAGACTCTCGCCCACGAGCTATAAGTGGACCAGGCTCCCACGAACCCACTAACCCTCGGGCCCGACTGGGCATGGCTGCCCACGTACATATCGGTCCACCCCAAGGGCGGTGTCCAGACTCTCGCCTGTGAGAAAGTTATAAGCGGGTCAGGTTCCCACGAAACCATCGACCCCTGGGCTTGACCAAGCGTGGTTGCCCACGTCCATATCGGTCCGCCCCGAGCAGTGTCCAGAGTCTCGCCCGGGAGCGATTTATAAGTGGGACAGGCTCCCACGAAACCATCGACCCCTGGGCCCGATCGGGAGTGGCTGCCCACGTCCACGTGGCTGCCCACGTCCATATCAGTCCGCCCAGAGCGGTGTCCAACTCTCGCCCGTGAGTGAGTTATAAGTGGGTCAGTCTCCCATGAAACCATCGGACCTCGGTCCCTGATCGAGCGTGACTGCCCATGTCCATATCGGTCCGCCTGGGCCAGTGTCCAGACTCTCGCCCTCGAATGAGTTATAACTGGGCCAGGCTCCCACGAACCCACCGACCCCCCGGCTCGACTGGGCGTGGTTGCCCACGTCCATATCAGTCCACCCGGGCGGTGTCCAGACTCTCACCCGCAAGCGAATTATAAGTGGGCCAGGCTCCCACGAAACCACGACCCCCTGAGCCCAACCGGGCGTGGCTATCCACATCCATATCGGTCCGCCTGGGGCGGTGTCCAAACTCTCACCTACGAGCGAGTTATAAGTGGGCTAGGCCCCCACGAAACCACCGACCCTTGGGCCCGATTGGCCGTGGCTGTCCACGTCCATATCGGTCTGCCGGGGGCGGTGTCCAGAAGCTTGCCCACGTGCGAGTTATAAGTGGGTCAGGCTCCCACGAACCCACCAACTCCCGCGCCCGACCGGGCGTGGTACCCCACGTCCATATCGGTTCACCCGAGTAATGTCCAGATCTTCGACCAACGGCAAGTTACAAGGACATTGGGCCCCCATAGACTGGGTTGACCCCGTTGCGGGGCTGGGGCGTGGCAAGATTGTTGGCATTCCCGGCCAGACAACATGGAGGAGCTTTGAAAGGCCGGAAGACAAACACGATTGTAATAAGTGGACCGATTGGACTCCTCGGGCGGCGTTAGAAGACAAGTGAAAGAAAATATTTCATTTCCAAAATACTTCGTTAACAGAAGGCTACAGACCACCATTGAGAAAAAAAAACTACGATACAATTGAAGGATCTTAGTAAAGGGGTTGAAGAGGTCTGGGGGGAGAAGCTCCTTGACCTGGAACAACTTCATGGCGTTCGGCGGCAGGTCCTCAGGCAAATGTCCCGCCTCCTTCAGCTGCTGGACAACACTCTCTACCCCGTACTTAAATATGTTTGTTGTCCGCCGAGTGAGCTATTGACCGAAGGCTGAAGAGTTAATGTATTCTACTCGGTCCGTCTCCAGCCGAGTGGACTAATTCGCTTAGTAGGCCTTCAGAGTGGCTAGCTCCTCCTGCAGAGCGGCAAGTTTAGCGTCACGGGTTAAGAGCTCGATTGTCTGAGCGACCAGCTGATCTTCTAAGGTGCGTCTGCTCTCCTCCTTGGCTATTAGTTCCACCTCCTTGACCGTCAGGTCAGAGTCCTTAGCAGTCAGCTCGAGGTCCTTGTTAGTCAGATCCAACTGAGCATGATGATAGGAGGCGCTCAGCTCTTTCAGCTGCATCAACAGCACCTTGGCCTCCGTCGTCTTTTTGTCTAGGTCCGATCGGGTGTGAGCTTAGTGGGACAACGGAGTCTTCTTTTGGTTATCCAGATTATCTGCTTGGTTAAGTGTCTGGCTCACTACCCGCTCGGCTGTCTCCGACCGGTGCTTTTCTTCCTCAATGCACTCATTGACATTGGCCAGCTGCACCTTGAGCTCCATAACTTCCGAGCGCAGAAGGTTGGCCCCCTCGTCACCAGGCGGTACGGTCGAGTGAGTCAGGGTAGTCTCTAGCTCCTGCACTCGTCGCCCAGCTTCTCGCCGTCCCCGGGCGTTGAACACCAGGGACTGAGTCACACCCTTACAAGCCGCCCAAAACTGAAATAGCCCAAGAAAGATCAAGAGATTAATACTCAAAGGCAATTGGTTGAGTCTACAGGGATTCCGGAACATACTTGAGTGGCGTCGATGAAAAAACTATTATCTAAGATTATCAGAGCACGGTGATGAGTGGCTAGGATTCCTTGATCCCAGCAGGCCACCAGTTCCCCGTGCAGGCTCACATGTTGAACATGTATAGCGGAAGAGCTAGCGTCTGCCGAGGGGACATCTAGGTGGACGGGTGAACGGTCAATCAGGTCAGCTGTAGGTGATAGGCCGGGATCGATTGAAGTACCGGGGGCCCCAATGTTTGAAGGAGAGGACTGGCTCCCGGACAACTCAGGAGTGGAAACCCTCTCCTGGTCAGCGCGGGAAGAAGAGATGGTTTATCACAAAGAGCCTGGCCTGGTGGTGCAAAGTCGTTTGCCCTGGCCATGTCAACGTGGACCAGAGGCTGTCAGGTCGTAGGCCTCGCTTACCAGCTCTGCAGCCAAGGACAAGGAGGGGCTGCCCGAGCGGCGCTTCATCCTTAGACGAATCCAAGAGAAGGGATCAACTGCAGGTAGTACAGGTGTATCCGCTGGTTCCTCTGCTTCCCCTCGGGTGGACTCCTCCGGGGGGAGCAATGTGGGAAGACGGTTCAGGGATTTCTCCAAGCAGGGAAGCCCCGCTGATGGACCCACAATCACGAGTGTCACGAATGAGCCTCAAATTTAGATATTTATAAGTTGAAAACCCTTAGCTCACAAAATTAAATGTAGTACAGGGGCCTCAAGTCGTATTTTTCCAAGGACTAGTTGTGAATGTTTAACTCAAGCTTGAAATTTTTATCGTTTTATGTATTTTTGGGTTTTCCAATAAGATGGGGGTTTGTTTTGCAAGAAAGGATGAAAATACTGCTTGAAATGAAATAGACTTAGCTAAAGCAGAAATTAACTATGAATTTGTGAAGACTAAACTTAGCCTATTTGGAAATTGAACAATTCAATACGAAATTGTGAAATTGAAGGACAAAACTAATATCAAATGCAGGACAGCAATATATCTGTAATCAATTTCAGAAATGAAATGTTGAAACAAAGCTGAATACAGAAAACAATGTTTAATTGCAGCAGAGAACTGCCTGATCGGTCGACAGACCGATCAGATACAAGCATGATCGGTCAAACAGACCGATCAGAGTATAGCCTGATCGGTCAAATAGACCGATCAGATAATGTTTTGAAACTGATACACGCTGAAGCAATGACAGAAATGAATTCAGAAACGAAATTAACAACTACAGATCAAGTCCTTCACCAGATTCCCTTCTTGTCGTCACACAAGAATCAAACTAAGAACCCCCTAGCTCGAAATCGGCAAGATCCAACTCCCGCGATCGAATTGCGTTGGTTTGATGCGTAACTGAACTCTTCATCTGATCTCCTCCTTCTTGATGAATCGGATGGTGATTGTGGCTCAAGAACTCATCAAATCTCTTCAGAGAAGCTCTCTAATCGCTCTGATGGCTCCGATCGATGAAGACGTTCAATCGGGAGTGGATCAGATGAAGCAAACTCTGGCGAAACCCTCACCGGAGCTTGGCAATGACGTGATGGAATCGCAACTTCTCGGGAAATCGATCCTGTGATTTGAAATCTGGAAAGTTACTTGGATCTGCAGTGGTCGCGCAAAGAGATCGAAGAAGAAAGCGATGAACTGGGAAGAACAGGAAGAACTAGAACACGCGACGATGAGCTCGGGCGGAGAAGTTGATTTAATTAACTGCAATTCAAAATGGACGGCTGTGATGATCCTCGCCTCATCCAACAGTCGGATCTTCTCGGATCGAGTCCAAACTCTCCAGATCTCCATCAATGGTCAAGATCTGCTCCTCCTCAGCTGGGATCGATCAGATCTGTAACGGATGCCTCAGATCTCACTGCCTCTTGAGTGGACGGCTTAGACCCTCTCGAACTTGATCCAATGGTCGGATGACTTCTGATTTGGACTAAACTTTTAGATCTTGATCTGTGACCATGATTAACCCTATCTTGAGCTCAGATTGATCAGAAGTTGACAGATGGCTCAGATCTTCCCGTTTCTTGATTGGACGACCCATATTAATCTAATGCTTGATCATCTTGATCCGAATCCAATTCTAGCTCAAACTCGATCCAATCTGATCTAGGTCCATGATCATTCAAAGCCTACAAAATTAGTTCAAATTTTAATGCCACTATATCTCAAATATAGAAAAAATTGAATCCACAAGCTAAAATAGACATATATCATGGAACCTAGTGTAAATACAAGATTAAGCATATAAAAGGGATCAAAACATGGATTTGAGAGCCTAATTTGATTAACAAAATGATAGTTATCAACTCCCCCACACTTGCTCTTGGGCGTCTCGCACAAGCTAACTAATCATATATCCCCCTAGATCATTCTCAATCATAGTTAGAAGCAATTGAAAAGAAATTACCTAGGGTTGTCAATTCTCAAAAATCTAACTCAATGGACTAGAATCTTGTCCTTAGTTAACAACTTAGTATACTTCATCCTTCATGACTAATTGAGATGAATTAAATACTCAAATTCTCATCAAGGAAATTTAAAGTGGCTCTCTTCCTAAGTTCTAAGTTTTGATGAAAGTGAAGCTCACTCAAACACAATCATGGTTCTTGCACTACCATAAGCTTGCTTATGCTCTACTCTCCACTATCATTCTTGACTTGAATCCACACCTACAAAAGCTTATTCAAACAAGTTTAGGAAATATGGAATAATAAAATGGAATAGAAATGTAGAAGATAAAAATTTAAGAAAGTGGAAGACTTGGATACTAAAGAGTGTTACTAAATGAACTTTGCCCTTCTTTCCCTCTTCTGATCGGTCAAGAGATCGGTCAGACCCTTTTTGATCGGTTAAGAGATCGATCAGGCTCTTCCTTATCTTTCTGGCCTTCTTCTAATTGGTCTGGAGATCGATCAGTTACTGCTCTGATCGTTCTGGGCTGCATCTGATCGTTCTGGACTGCTGCTGATCGGTTTGAGTCACCGATCAGACACCTCCCTATCGGTCTGGAGATCAATCAAGCTCTGAACAAAAACTGAAGACTGCAGAATTCTGAAACTGTCTGCCTGATTTTTCCCTCTTCTCAATTAGTAGCTAACTCTTCCAATTTAGCTATCATCCTTGATCACTTCTTCCAATTCAGAAATCATCCTGCACTTGACTTCCACTTAATATTTTCTTTCTTTCTTTTTTTTTCTTTTTTTCTATTTTTGACTGTTCTGTTTTGTTTTTTTTTCTGTTTCTCTTTTCTCTTCTTTGCAGTGCTAGCTAAACTTTCTCATCTCCACTTCAGTCTCAGTTTTTCAGACCTTCTCTTTGTTGTACTAATCCTTTCTTTTTTTGACAGCAATATTTAGCTTCTCTCGAATAGAAGCAAATTTTCCTTACAACACATTCCACTATTATTCACGAATCCTTCCTTTCTTCAACCACTAATCCCTTTGAACATTCTCCACTTCAGATTTCAGTTTTTGCCGCATTTCTTCTAGTATGAAGCAGGAGGAATGACAAACATAAGTTAGATTAGGTGCCATATTAGCCATAGTGGGGACTTCATTGACAAAATTGCAAGCAAGCTTGGTGCCACAAAATACTTCAAAACTCTAGCCACCTTCGGAACAAACTCATGGATTTCAACAGAAATTCTCCTCATAGAATTTGAAACATCAAATAATAATTAAGAATTTAGATGCTCCAAATGTTACCTTCACTAACCACTTCTTGCAACTAATTCTTGATACAAAACTCCTTCAAATTTGGCACCTTTTCATCTACCGCAATTTTTCCTTCTTTTTTTTTCCTTTTGAATTGCATCCTTGACACTTTCTTTATTCCTTTAGATCCATCAAAATAAGCTTCCAATGCATCATTCCTTACCAAAACACTTCCAAAATACTAACCATCTCCCCCACACTTAGCTTTTTGACTGTCTCAGGTAAAGTAACACTAAGAAACAAACCAAAACAACCAAGTTCATGGAGAATATGGTTATGAACAGAAAAATAGGAAAAGGAAAATAGAATATAGAATAGATCAACAAGCAATATTGCAAAAATTGATATGAAAAAGGAAACAAGGTGATTCACCTCTATAAATGTGGTCCAATCATAGAAATATAGTTTTGAAAGAACCTAAGCAAGTTCTAGAGTACAATCACATGTGTGTATCACAAAAATTAGGCCAAATCCTCAATAGGTAAAAAGAATTCATTTCAAGTCATCAATCTAGAGTCCATGACTAAGTAGTACTCAAGCATCCAAGAAATTTCATCCATTGGCTAAAATCCTAAGTTCTAACAACCAAATTTAATTCACTTTCAAAGGACTCTAAAATGATATAGAGAAAATCTAGAGGAGTACATTTATTCCAAATAATGCAAGAAACAAGGTGCTAACAAGGCTAAAATAGTATCTACAATAACCTTTATTCCCTCTATACTACCTAAGCATTTATTAACAAAAACTCACTTTAAAAGAATGATTTACTTCTAGAAAATATAAAAATGATATATACAATGAAATAGAAATGCAAGAAAAAGAAAACTCCCCTTTAGGTTGGGTAGATAGCATCCTTGATATCCAATCCATCCACATCTAGCTCCTTCACCTCTTCAAAATATTTCTTGAGTCGGTGGCCATTAACTCTCCAAATAAAATTATTAACTTAATCCTTAATCTCAACAACACCATAAGGAAAAATATTAGTAACAAGAAATGGACCTTCCCATCTAGACCTCGACTTACCTTTAATTAATTTGAGCCTTGATTTGTATAAGAGCACCTTGTCACCAATTTGGAACTCCTTCTTCACTATATGTTTATCATGAAAATTCTTAGTCTTCTCTGTTGGGGACGAGATGGCTATAGAGGGGGGGGTGAATATAGCTATATACAATTTCTTGCTCTTTGATACTTCTGCGTGATCAGATTAGTAGCAGCGGAAACAAAAACACAGAAGCAGAAACAGAGATAACAAACAGAAATCAAAACAAACACAGCAAACCAGACGACACAGCGATATACAAGGTTCGGGGATAACTTGCCCCGACTCCTTGGCGTGCCCGTCAGGTGGGCGATCCCTTGATCGTCGGCAGATCAAGCCCCGGTGAACTCCGGATAGTAGCAGTCTCCTTCTCGGTGGAGAAACCTCTCCACAAGTGATCTCAAGAAGATACAAGTTAAGCACAGAGACACTCGAGAAAACAAGCTCACAAAGATGTAACAAGATCGCTCAAGCACAAAGCAACAGAGAACACGAACACAGCCCAGCCAAACTTCCCAAGTTTCTGTCTTGTTCGCCCCTGCTTCCAGCTTCGCCACTTAAGCTCTGCTCACCATCACAAGCTTCATCAGCATCCACTGAGCCAGCCTGAACCCACTGACCTCCCTGAGCACTCAGCCCACTGAAGACCTCCTCTCCAGCTGAGCCTCTGTCAGTCGCCAGCTGCGTCAGTTGCCCGTTGAAACCTGAGAACGAGAAACAGCCAAACCTGCTCAACGGAAAGTCTCCCATTGACCCTCCTTGAGTGTTTGAATCACCTGCTATCACCTGCACACTCCAACAGAGGCTTAGCAATGCATATCAAAACATATCAGCAGTGTATCAGAGAATCGGCAGTGAAAACAGACGCGATCAGAGCTTCTGACAGCGTATTTGAATTAAAGTTCTGCGCCTGATCGGTCACCAGACCGATCAGGGAGGAGCCTGATCGGTCACCAGACCGATCAGCAGTCTTCTGCACACTCCTGATTGGTCCCCAGACCAATCAGGCTCCTGCCTGATTGGTCACCAGACCAATCAGGCTCCAGCCTGATCGGTCACAGACCAATTAGGCTGCTTCCAAACCGATCAGGAGTCATCCTAATCGGGGATAGTGAGAACCTTGCGACAAATGATCGTTCACTAGACCGATCTGAGCAGTATCCCTGATCGGTCACCAGACCGATCAGGAGCAGATCAGCAGGGGAACTCAACTCACTGTTCGCTCCCTGATCGATCACCAGACCGATCAGGAGCTGTGCAGTGAGTGAAACACACACTCCCTGATCGGTCACCAGACCGATCAGACATCGCTGGATCGGTCACCAGACCGATCCACGAAGGAGCAACGTGCCAACACCCTGATCGATCACCAGACCGATCCAGGGACGCAGACCTAGCCTTCCAAGCTAGGATTTCATTCACCTTAGCCCTCCAAGCTAAGGATTTTTCAATCTAACTCTCCAAGCTGGGAATTTGCACCTAACCCTCCAAGTTAGGAATTTTCACCTAGCCCTCCAAGCTAGGACTTTTCACCTAGCCCTCCAAGCTAGGACTTTTCACCTAGCCCTCCAAGCTAGGACTTTTCACCCAACCCCTCCGACTTAGACCTTCATCCAACCTAGCCCTCCAAGCTAGGTACCTGACCCTCCAAGCCAGGACTTCTTCACCTAACTCTCCAAGATGGGACTTTTCACCTAACCCTCCAAATTAGGACTTTTCACCTAGCCCTCCAAGCTAGGACTTTTCACCTAGCCCTCCAAGCTAGGACTTTTCACCCACCTCTTCCGAATTAGGACTTTTCAACACCTGGCTTCACTCACTAGGACCCGGCTTCACTCACTGGGATTTCCAACACCCGGCTTCACTCACCAGGACCCGGCTTCACTCACCGGGATTTCCAACACCTGGCTTCACTCACCAGGACCCGGCTTCACTCACCGGGATTTCCATCACCTGGCTTCACTCACCAGGACCCGGCTTCACTCACCAGGATTTCAACCTAGCTTCACTCACCGGGATTTCCATCACCTGGATTCACTCACCAGGACCCGGCTTCACTCACCGGGATTTCAACCTAGCTTCACAAGCTAGGACCTGGCTTCACTCACCAGGGTTTCATGCCCAGTCCCCGACCAGGACTTTAACACAAATTCGCTCAACCAAACTTGAATCATTGTCAAACACCAAAACAACAACCGGGCCAGACTGCATCAACAATCTCCCCCTTTTTGTTATTTGACAACCCAATTTAAGTTTAGGTATCAATCAATTGAAGTCCGTTCAATTCTCATAAGGGAATCATGATCCTCCCCCTATAATAACCATAAACTTAATCAGTCATTTTCTCCCCCTTTGTCAAACATCGAAAAGGGTATGGTTATTAAGTTTGAACACAACTCCCCCTCAATCAAGGGTCTCCCCAAAAAAAATAATCAAAGGATAATTTTTGAATTGCATATGAGAGGCATATACCATAAATGTATCATGGCAACAATGTATACGCATCATATGACAACAATTATCGCAGTTCCATCAGACTGATGATCGATACAGAAAAATTTCAGATTTATCTATGAACGATCAATTTTCAGAAAAATTTTTGTAATTCTGATTCGTACAAGATCGGACTACATTAACACTTGGACTTCCATGTGAAGACATATACAGAAGTATATCATGATCAAATGCGTATATGCTTCATAGGACGAGTAAGGAATGCAACTGTATCTGAAACATAATCCTGAGTGGTCTCCATGACCAATCAGGTTCGTTGATTACTTGATACAGAGATATTTCTTATTAGTCTGGGGAGCGATCAAATTTCAGAAAAATTCCTGAAACTCTGATACATTCCTGGTCAGACTGCATTAACAATTTGCATTCCACAATAGGGGTGTAGACTCTATTAATATTCGACATTTCAGAAACATTTCTGAAACACGACATCAAGAACAAGAGTCATGGCTCAACAAACCCTTTCTTATGAATTTGAACATTCCAACATAGGTTTGTACCAAATCACTATTAAGTACCAGGGTTGTACCACTTGAACAAATTTGTGCTCCCTTAGTACCAGGTTTGTACCAATGGGTGATCAAATATGTTTCAATTGTAAACGGATTGTATCATGTTTGTTTGTAGTATGATCATTAAACTGATACAATTCGACGAGAGGAGATCGGATTGAGGAGTTTTGACCCAATCATGAAACTTACTGTTCAGTGTTGATCTGATCGGTCACCGGACCGATCAGAGGGATCCCTGATCGGTCGGTGGACCGATCTGGGTTCAGACAGAAGGTTTTTCAGTTTCAGATTTCAGAAACTGATTTCAGCATTTCTGAAATCATGTTTGTTTCAACTCTTAGCCATTCCCAAACCCCTAATTCAATTGATTTTAATTACCTTGGTTTCAAACATGGGGTCTCTTAACCAAGTGTTATTCCATATCAAGAATTAAGAGTTTCTATGAGAAGAAACAACACATGTTTGTATCAATTTTGATGAATACGTTCTAAGTATGAACTTGAGTCCCAAACACAGGTTTATATCAAAGCATGATCAGTGGGAAATCAAACAAGTCATGGAACTTAAAACATCATAACCTATGTGATCATGTTGTTCTTAGCCAAAATTAGGTTTGTGTCAATTCCAATGGATGATTAAAATTCCAAAACATGCTTATCTCACATCATGATCAATTTAAACTGTGTTCATCTTGTTCTTAATCAAAATGGGCATGTCATAGATTAATGTTAATCATCCAAACATCAAAGTCATTGCATACTCATCTAGATTCATCTCCAAAATAATAAGAAAAGCTTAAGCCTAGGCCTTAAACTCATGTTCTTTGTCTAATCATGTATTGTGAGATTCTCATAGTGATTTTCACAAATCATGTGTTCTTCATGTTGGCATAATACATATAAGAAAATCATGACATACTTGATCATGAAAAAACTTAAACACTAAAGTAGATTATACCATGACTAAGTACTTTAACACATGAATACAATAAAAATCACTAGCCAAGGGATTATATTGTCATAAGATCTAAAACAATGGTGATCAAATTATCTAATTTGAATTTTCCATAGCTAATCATGTGTATAACAATTTTCCCTCACCATGAATTTGGAGCAACCATTATCAACAACCCATGTTGATAGATGCTCCCCCTTAATCCAAGCTATACAATTCTAAAGATAGAGGTTTTAGGTACCCAAATTTTGGGACCTAAGGCATCAATAATGAAGGACTTAGGCACCCATGCCTTAGTCACTTTCTTTCTAACCTTTTGAACCCTAGAATTATTTTGTGCTCTAAATTGGGTTCTTGACATTAAGGATATGACACTAGGTTCTTTAGGTTGGTAACCCAAACCAACCTTGTTGTAAGCCGCCTTTTGTGAGTTTAAGATCATATCTAGGGTTTTGGAACTTGTTGAAAATTTCTCAAGAATATTCTTGAGGTTTTTAATTTCACCCTTCAAGCCCTTATTTTCATCCTCAAGATTTTTAACATGCAAATTATCAAGATTCTCATCCATTGAGGATTTTTCATGAAAATCATTAATATCCTCCACCCTAGAGGATTTCAATTCTTCTACTTCCAATTTCAACAATTTAACTTTGTTCTTGGATTTTTTAAGCAATCTAGCTAGACATGCAATGGTTCTATAGCACTTATCCAGCTCGGGAGAAATTACCTCTTCATCATCCGAAGATGATGAAGGCGCGGTTGAGGAGCTTGATTCATCTCCACTCTCCTCTTTATTTGAATCCTCTATGGCCATGAGATCACGGTGATGAGTATACTTCTCCTCCTTTTCTTCTTCGGATGAACTAGAGGACGATTCATCCCATGTGGCCCTCAAGGCCTTCCTTTTCTTCTTTGATTTATCATTCTTCTTCTTTAACTTCGGACATTCATCCTTGTAATGTCCTTTCTTGCTACACTCATAACAAGTAACATTAGACTTATCAAATTTAACTTCACTTGGGTTACCTTTACCCTTGAGGCGCCGGCTCTTCCTCATCATCCTTCTAACAAAGTTGGTCATCTCGGAGGAAGAAGATCAGCTGCCCTCCTCCTCGGACTCGGACTCGGACTCGGATGAAGATGAAGAGACTTCCTTCTCCTTCTTCTTCCCCTTCTTCTTCTTCTTGTTGTCACCTGCCACTAAAACAATACCTTTCTCTTTTGAACTTTTGTTAGAGATCTCATGCAGTTCCATTTCACAAAATAGATCTTCTAACTTAACAAAAGATAAATCCTTGGACACCTTGTAAGCATCCACCATGGATGACCACAAGGCATTCCTAGGAAAAGCTTTGAGGACATACCTTATGAGATCTCGGTTCTCTACCTTCTCATTAATGGAGTGGAGACCGTTGAGGATTTCTTTGAATCGTCCATGGAGTGTACTTACAGTTTCATTCTCTTCCATGGACAAATTTTGAAGTTGGGTGAGAAGAAGGTCTTTCTTGGCAGTCCGGGTGTCTTGAGTGCCTTCATGGAGCTCAATGATCTTGCTCCATAGGTCTTTAGCACTTGTGAAGGGACCAACCTTGATTATTTGGTCCTTGGTCAACCCGCATTGCAAAGTTACCACCGCTTTCGCATCGGCTTCACCTTTCCGGATTTGATCTGCCGACCAACTTGAGAAGTTCATCTCTTTTCCCTCAGCATCTTTAGGAGTGGAAAAACCTTCCTTGACAGCAAACCACATGTTGAGGTTGGTTTTGAGGAAAAACTCCATCTTCGACCTCCAATATGAAAAATCAGTGCCGTCAAAGAGTGGAGGTCGGTTGGTGCTAAACCCTTCTCTTCCCATGGCCATCTTTGTTAGCTCTCGGATGTTAAGCTGTTGAAGTAGAGCCCCAAGCTCTGATACCACTTGTTGGGGACGAGATGGCTATAGAGGGGGGTGAATATAGCTATACACAATTTTTTGCTCTTTGATGCTTCTGTGTGATCAGATTAGTAGCAGCGGAAACAAAAACACAGAAGCAGAAACAGAGATAACAAACAGAAATCAAAACAAACATAGCAAACCAGACGACACAGCGATATACAAGGTTCGGGGATAACTTGCCCCTACTCCTTGGCGTGCCCGTCAGGTGGGCGATCCCTTGATCGTCGGCAGATCAAGCCCCGGTGAACTCCGGATAGTAGCAGCCTCCTTCTCGGTGGAGAAACCTCTCCACAAGTGATCTCAAGAAGATACAAGTTAAGCACAGAGACACTCGAGAAGACAAGCTCACAAAGATGTAACAAGATCGCTCAAGCACAAAGCAACAGAGAGCACGAACACAACCCAGCCAAACTTCCCAAGTTTCTGTCTTGTTCGCCCCTGCTTCCAGCTTCGCCACTTAAGCTCTGCTCACCATCACAAGCTTCATCAGCATCCACTGAGCCAGCCTGAACCCACTGACCTCCCTGAGCACTCAGTCCACTGAAGACCTCCTCTCCAGCTGAGCCTCTGTCAGTCGCCAGCTGCGTCAGTTGCCCGTTGAAACCTGAGAACGAGAAACAGCCAAACCTGCTCAACGGAAAGCCTCCCATTGACCCTCCTTGAGTGTTTGAATCACCTGCTATCACCTGCATACTCCAACAGAGGCTTAGCAATGCATATCAAAACATATCAGCAGTGTATCAGAGAATTGGCAGTGAAAACAGACGCGATCAGAGCTTCTGACAGCGTATTTGAATTAAAGTTTTGCGCCTGATCGGTCACCAGACCGATCAGGGAGGAGCCTGATCGGTCACCAGACCGATCCAGCAGTCTTCTGCACACTCCTGATTGGTCCCCAGACCAATCAGGCTCCAGCCTGATCGGTCACCAGACCAATCAGGCTGCTTCCAGACCGATCAGGAGTCATCCTGATCGGTGATAGTGAGAACCTTGCGACAAATGATCGTTCACTAGACCGATCTGAGCAGTATCCCTGATCGGTCACCAGACCGATCAGGAGCAGATCAGCAGGGGAACTCAACTCACTGTTCGCTCCCTGATCGGTCACCAGACCGATCAGGAGCTGTGCAGTGAGTGAAACACACACTCCCTGATCGGTCACCAGACCGATCAGACATCGCTGGATCGGTCACCAGACCGATCCACGAAGGAGCAGCGTGCCAACACCCTGATCGGTCACTAGACCGATCCAGGGATGCAGACCTAGCCTTCCAAGCTAGGATTTCATTCACCTTAGCCCTCCAAGCTAAGGATTTTTCAATCTAACTCTTCAAGTTGGGAATTTGCACCTAACCCTCCAAGTTAGGACTTTTCACCTAGCCCTCCAAGCTAGGACTTTTCACCTAGCCCTCCAAGCTAGGACTTTTCACCGAGTTAGACCTTCATCCAACCTAGCCCTCCAAGCTAGGCACCTGACCCTCCAAGCCAGGACTTTTTCACCTAACTCTCCAAGATGGGACTTTTCACCTAACCCTCCAAGTTAGGACTTTTCACCTAGCCCTCCAAGCTAGGACTTTTCACCTAGCCCTCCAAGCTAGGACTTTTCACCCACCTCTTCCGAATTAGGACTTTTCAACACCTGGCTTCACTCACCAGAACCCGGCTTCACTCACTGGGATTTCCAACACCTGGCTTCACTCACCAGGACCCGGCTTCACTCACCGGGATTTCCAACACCTGGCTTCACTCACCAGGACCCGGCTTCACTCACCGGGATTTCCATCACCTGGCTTCACTCACCAGGACCCGGCTTCACTCACCGGGATTTCAACCTTGCTTCACAAGTTAGGACCTGGCTTCACTCACCAGGGTTTCATGCCCAGTCCCCGACCAGGACTTTAACCCAAATTCGCTCAACCAAACTTAAATCATTGTCAAACACCAAAACAACAACCGGGCCAGACTGCATCAACATTCTCCTTGTAAATCCTTGAGTTCTCATATGCTTCTAGTCTTATCTCCTCAAGTTCTTGAAGTTGTAGCTTCCTTTTTTCTCCCACTTTATTGGCATCAAAGTTGCAAGCTTTCACCGCCCAATAAGCTTTATTCTCTATCTCCACGGGTAGATGACAAGCTTTCCCATAAAGTAACCGGTAGGAAGACATTCCAATGGGTGTCTTATATGTCGTCCGATAGGCCCACAATGCATCATCAAGTCTCTTGCTCCAATCTTTCTTATTAGGCCCAACGGTCTTCTCCAAAATTACTTTGATCTCTCTATTTGATATTTTGGCTTGTCCATTAGTTTGGGGATGGTAGGAAGTAGCAACTTTGTGCATAACCCCATACTTGTTAAGCAAAGCCTTCATGTGCTTGTTGCAAAAATGTGAACCTTGATCACTTACGATAGCCCTTGGAATTTCAAACCTACAAAAAATGTGTGACCTAACAAAACTAATAACAACACAAGAATCATCAGTCCTGGAGGGAATGACCTCCACCCATTTAGAAACATAATCAACAGCAAGTAAAATATACAAATATCCACAATATACAGGAAAAGGTCCCATAAAGGCTATTCCCCATACATCAAATATTTCACAAAAAAGCATAGTTTGTTGGGGTATTTCATTTCTAGCTCCTATGTTCCCTATTCTCTGACATCTATCACAGTTTTTGTAGAATAAGTAAGCATCATGAAATAATGTAGGCCAATACAATCCACACTCTAAAACTTTCCTAGCAGTTCTTTGTGGTCCAAAATGTCCCCCACAGGCTGATGAATGGCAAAATGTAAGAACTGAATAAAACTCATGATCAGGTATGCATCTTCTAATTATTTGATCACTACAAAATTTCCACAAGTAAGGATCATCCCACACATAGAATTTAGCATCACTCTTAAATTTATCTTTTTGAGCCTTAGTGAATTGTGCAGGAAAAACATGAGCTACTAAATAGTTAACTAGATCTGCATACTAGGGCGACTCATCATGTATCACTAGAAGATGCTCATCTCTATAATCATCATCAATGATGGTAGGGTGTCCATCTCCCTCTATCCTGCTCAAATAATCCGCCACCAGGTTCTCCTTGCCACTCCTATCTCTAATCTCCAAGTTAAACTCTTGAAGTAAAAGCATCCATCTAATTAATCTGGGCTTTGCATCTGGCTTCTTCAGAAGGTACTTTAAGGCTGCATAATCAGAAGACACAATAACATGAGAACATAACACATATGATCTAAATCTGTCTAAAGTAAAAATAATAGAAAGGAGCTCTTTTTCTGTAGTGGTGTAGTTGGCCTGAGCAGCATCTAGGGTCTTGGAAGCATAGCAAACAACATGAGGCGCTCCATCCAGTCTCTGTGCAAGTACAACTCCTACAGCAAAATTTGAAGCATCACACATTAGTTCAAAAGGTAAATTCCAATCAGGAGGTCTAATAATAGGAGCTGAAATAAAAGCCTCCCTTAATTTCTGAAAAGCTTCCTTGCATTTTTCATCAAAACAAAATTTCACATCTTTCTGCAAAAGTCTAGTCAAAGGGCGAGCAATCTCACTGAAGTCTCTAATAAATATCCTGTAGAATCCTGCATGGCCAAGAAAATCTCGAACATCCCGTACGTATACGGGGTAAGATAAAGAAGATATAACACTAACTTTAGCAGGATCTACCTCAATGCCTTTCCTAGAGACTATATGACCTAAAACAATATCATGCTCTACCATAAAATGACATTTTTCAAAATTAAGAACAAGATTAGTTTCAATGCACCTATGTAGTACCCTAGACAAATTATCCAAACAAGTGTCAAATGATGTGCCAAATACAGAAAAATCATCCATGAAAATCTCCATGCAGTGTTCTAATAACTCACCAAAAATACTCACCATACACCGCTGGAAAGTCCCTGGAGCATTGTAAAGTCCGAATGGCATGCGTCTGTAAGCAAATGTGTCAAAAGGACAAGTGAAAGTGGTCTTCTCCTGATCCTCCGGGTCTATACAAATCTGAAAATATCCTGAGTACCCATCTAAGAAGCAATAATGAGACTTCCCTGCCAACCTCTCTAGCATCTGATCAATAAAAGGCAAGGGACAGTGGTCTTTCCTCGTGACTTGGTTCAACTTCCTGTAGTCAATACAAACTCTCCATGAATTCTTCACTCTGGTGGGCACTAACTCATTGCTCTCATTCTCCACCACTGTCACTCCTGCTTTCTTAGGCACCACATGGATAGGGCTAACCCACTTACTGTCAGAAATAGGGTATATAATACCTGCCTGTAAGAGTCGAGTCACCTCTTTCTTTACAACATCTAAAATCAGTGGGTTTAGCCTTCTCTGTGGTTGCCTGACTGGCTTGACATTCTCCTCTAAAAATATCCTGTGCATGCAAATAGCTGGGCTAATACCAGGTATGTCAGCTAGTGTCCACCCAATGGCTCTCTTATGCTGCCTCAGAACTTGCAATAATTTGTCCTCTTGCTCTGAATCCAAGTTCTGGGCGATGATGACAGGTAAACTCTGCTCCTCTCCCAAATAGGCATACTTCAAATGTTCTGGTAATGGCTTTAACTCAATCTGTGACTGCTCAGAAGGTATGGCTGATCCCTGGGGCTCAGTACAATCCCCTACACTCTCACACCTATCCTCTGAATCTCCTGAAATATCAATCAATATAGGTGATCCCTGGGGCTCTGTGCAATCCCCTACACCTATAGAATCATCTCCATCTGAAAGTGAATCTGAAACAACCTTCAACTCAGCCTCCTCTGTAGCTAAAGCATCCTCAGTCTCCTCTGAGCTAAAATATCCTCTGGAAATACCAAGTGAAGCTCCCTCAGCAAACAAATCTACATCAACCAACTTATCTAGAATATCCATACTCATAACAGAATAATCCTCTCTGGGGTGCTTCATAGCATCAAAAATACTGAATTGTTCTACTGTGTCTCCTATCTCCATAGAAAGTGTGTCTGCATATACATCAATCTTCGTCCTTGCAGTCTTCAAGAATGGTCTCCCAAGAATAAGTGGAGATCTATTTGCTAAATAATCCCCCTCCATGTCCAAGATGTAGAAATCTGTAAGAAAAATGAGCTCCTTCACCTTCACTAATACATCTTCAATAATTCCAGCTGGGTGAGTCTGACTCCTGTTTGCTAACTGAATAACCACTCCTTTAGGCTGCAAGGGTCCAATACCAAGCATCTGAAAAACCGATCTAGGCATCACATTAATAGAGGCTCCCAAATCTAACATAGCATCATGAAAAAGAGTCCTCCCAATCTCACAAGACACAGTAAATACCCCTGAATCTTCACATTTTTGAGGTATAGAATGGATAAGGGCTAAGACATTCTTCCCTAAACTCACCAATTCATTCTCCTTCAGCTTCTTCTTGTGCACACACAAATCCTTGAGAAATTTCGCATACTTGAAAATTTGTTTGATCATGGTCAACAAAGGCACATTAATCTCCACCTTACTAAAAAGTTTCACAAGCTCATTATACTCCTTGGCCTTCTCCTCCTCTACATGCTTTTTAGCTTGAGTCTTGCGCTGTGGGAAAGGTAAATGTACTCTGGATTCCTCCACTTGAGCTGAAACTTTTAGAATTGACACTTGAGCTGGAATTTCAAGTGGAGGAGCTGCTGTAGGTTCATTTTTTCCACTGATTTCTCCTTCATTTTCCACCAAAATCACAGGATCTATTGAAGAATGAGTTAGGCTTGAACTAAGATCACAACCAATTGATTTAGAAGACATTTCAGGGCTGTTTTGAGTTGGAAAACTAGGTGCTGTGAATTTTTCAGAAAAATCAGCCCTTGGAGTGTTTAAACTTGAAGCAACTTCCCACTCCTCAATGTGATGGCACTAACGTTTTCTTTTGGATTAGGAGTAGCTTGAGAAGGTAATTGACTTGATCCTTGGGCTTGCATTTGATTCATCCCACTAGTTAGTTGACCAATGTGTCTCTCGATGTTTTGAAGGGTAGAATCATTTTTTTGTTGACCTTGTTGTTGTTACAAAATTTGTTGTTGTTGAAGAATTTGTTGCATCATCTCCTCTAGCTTTTGTTGTTGATCATTAAAACCACTAGAACCTCCATAACCTCCTTGATTAGCATGAGATTTTTGTTGGCCTTGAAATGAAGGTTGAGGTTGCTGAAAATTGTGACTTTGCTGTGAACTTTGAAATGGAGATTGTTGGGGCTGATTAAATGGTTGAAATTGTTATTGAAATTGCTGGGAATTGGCCTGAGAATTAGGTAGATGTTGCTGAAAATTATAGCTCTGAAATTGCTGATTTTGGGGCTGAAATTGTTGGCTGAAAGACTGAAATTGTTGGGGATGATATCTCTGATTTCCAAGCTGAAAATATTGATTTGAAGGCTGTGAATGATGATAAGGTTGCTGGAAATTCTGTATTGGTTGAAAAGATTGTTGGTTTTGTTGGAATTGAGGCTGAAATGGTTGATTCCCTTGCTGAAAATTTGAATAAGGCTGCTGGAAATGTTGATTTTGTTGCTGAAAACTCTGAAAATTCGGCTGGCATTGTTGTGGGGGTTGTTGTGAGGCATTTTGTTGATAGAAAGAATTCCCATATTTCAAATTAGGATGATCCCTCCAACCCGAATTGTAGGTAGATGAATAAGGGTCATTCCTTGATTGAAATTGCCCTTTAGTCAAAGCGGCTAATGATTCATCTTGTTGTAGGTTTGGGCACAAATCCGAGTTATGTTCTTGACTTGAACAAATGCTACACAACCTCATCACTTGGTTTGTAGGTGAAGGTACTGAAAAATTTTGATTTTGGCTCAAATTATTCAAAGTCATCTGCTTCACTAGAGAAGTAAGCTCCACCAAAAAATTCTTAATATCCTTTTGTTCATTGGAAACCATTTGGACTTCATTCACCCCTCTAGTAGAAAGAGCTCTACTTCCAAATTGTTGTGAATTTTTCGCCATATTTGAAATTAATTCTCTAGCTTGATCTGATGTCTTGTTCACTAAAGCTCCTCCAGCTATCATAATCCTATCCATTTGGAGTAGACATTCATAGAAATACTGAATAAGAAGCTGCTCACTGATATGATGTTGTGGACAACTTGAGCACAGTTTATTGAATCTCTCCCAATAATCATACAAGGTCTCTTCCACTACTTCCTGAATTCCACAAATGTTTTTTCTGATGATAGCAGTTCTTGAGGCTGGGAAGTACTTCTCTAAAAATGTCTTCTTCATGGCAATCCAACTTGAAACATGTCTAGTAGGCAAATAATAGAACCAATCCTTAGCTGCTCCAGTCAAAGAAAATGGAAATGCCCTCAACTTGATATCCTCTTCAGAAATCCCTTGAGGCTTCATAGTGGAGCATACCACATGGAACTCATGCAAATGTCTATTTGGGTATTCTCCAGATTGTCCTTGAAACTTGGGCAGTAAATGGATAAGGCTTGATCTCAACTCAAAATCACCAGCTAACTCTGGATAGACAATGCAGGAATACTGAAAAGCATCATCAGGTGCTGCAAGCTCCTTCATAGTTTTCTGGTGTTCTGCTATAGGACTGCTTGAATGAGTAGAAAAATTATCAATAGCTTCTGAAATTCTGCCTTGATTTCTCCTTGCTCTGAAAGTCCTCTCAATTTCAGGATCAAACTCCTCAAGATCACCACCTGTAGTCCTGGTCATAAACCAAACAAGAAACAACAGCAAATGTATATAACAAGATAAAGCAAATGAAATAGATCAACTAAAATGAAACTAAGCACAAGCTAAAATCAAACAAACTCAACTAGTGTTCCCTGGCAACGGCGCCAAAAATTTGATGGACCCACAATCACGAGTGTCACGAATGAGCCTCAAATTTAGATATTTATAAGTTGAAAACCCTTAGCTCACAAAATTAAATGTAGTACAGGGGTCTCAAGTCATATTTTTCCAAGGACTAGTTGTGAATGTTTAACTCAAGCTTGAAATTTTTGTCGTTTGATGTATTTTTGGGTTTTCCAATAAGATGGGGGTTTGTTTTGCAAGAAAGGATGAAAATACTTCTTGAAATGAAATAGACTTAGCTAAAGCAGAAATTAACTATGAATTTGTGAAGACTAAACTTAACCTATTTGGAAATTGAACAATTCAATACGAAATTGTGAAATTTAAGGACAAAACTAATATCAAATGCAGGACAGCAATATATCTGTAACTAATTTCAGAAATGAAATGTTGAAACAAAGCTGAATACAGAAAACAAGGTTTAATTGTAGCAGAGAACTGCCTGATCGGTCGGCAGACCGATCACATACAAGCCTGATCGGTCAAACAACCGATCAGTGTATAGCTTGATCGGTCAAATAGACCGATTAGATAATGTTTTGAAACTGATACAGCTGAAGCAATGACAGAAATGAATTCAGAAACGAAATTAACAACTACAGATCAAGTCCTTCACCAGATTCCCTTCTTGCCGTCACACAAGAATCAAACTAAGAACCCCCTAGCTCGAAATTGGCAAGATCCAACTCCCGCGATCGAATTGCGTTGGTTTGATGCGTAACTGAACTCTTCATCTGATCTCCTCCTTCTTGATGAATCGGATGGTGATTGTGGCTCAGGAACTCATCAGATCTCTTCAGAGAAGCCCTCTAATCGCTCTGATGGCTCCGATCGATGAAGACGTTCAATCGGGAGTGGATCGGATGAAGCAAACTCTGGCGAAACCCTCACCGGAGCTTGGCAACGACGAGATGGAATCGCAACTTCTCAGGAAATCGATCCTGTGATTTGAAATCTGGAAAGTTACTTGGATCTGCAGTGGTCGCGCAAAGAGATCGAAGAAGAAAGCGATGAACTGGGAAGAACAGGAAGAACTAGAACACGCGACGACGAGCTCGGGCAGAGAAGTTTTCTGATTTAATTAACTGCAATTCAAAATGGACGGCTGTGATCATCCTCGCCTCATCCAACGGTCGGATCTTCTCGGATCGAGTCCAAACTCTCCAGATCTCCATCAATGGTCAGGATCTGCTCCTCCTCAGCTAGGATCAATCAGATCTGCAACGGATGGCTCAGATCTCACTGCCTCTTGAGTGGACGGCTTAGACCCTCTCGAACTTGATCCAACGGTCGGATGACTTCTGATTTAGACCAAACTTTCAGATCTTGATCTGTGACCATGATTAACTCTATCTTGAGCTCGGATTGATCAGAAGTTGAAAGATGGCTCAGATCTTCCCGTTTCTTGATCGGACGACCCATATTAATCCAATGCTTGATCATCTTGATCCGAATCCAATTCTGGCTCAAACTCGATCCAATCTGATCTAGGTCCATGATTATTCAAAGCCTACAAAATTAGTTCAAATTTTAATGTCACAATATCTCAAATATAGAAAAAATTGAATCCACAAGCTAAAATAGACATATATCATGGAACCTAGTATAAATACAAGATTAAGCATATAAAAGGGATCAAAACATGGATTTGAGAGCCTAATTTGATTAGCAAAATGATAGTTATCACCCGCCGACCGGGAGGGTCCCCCCATCTGAAGGAACTTCTCCTGAAGCTGCCTCGGCTAAGAGGGGGGAGGGGCAACCCTCTTGGCCAGCTCGTCGGCTACCACGGGCATTCAACTCGGCGTCCTCTAGCCCGAACATCTCTTCGAGAGCCGCGTCCCACATCATTTGAGTTATAAAATATAAAAAATCTTAAGGGTAGTGCAAAAAGTGCTCGAAAGGAGAAGAATGACTCACCAAAAGAGCCCGACTGGGCAGCAAGCGTCTAACTTAGACCAAAAATATACAACGTCGCTTCATTTATCAGGTAAATGTCGTGGAAGGAGAGGCCTCTAATCCGGGAGAAGGCTAACTAGCATTTAGGGTCGGATCGATAGTTCTTCTCGATGATCGGCTGGGGGAGGGGGGGGGGGTAAGTCTTCAATCCAGTCGGTCAGCCAACTGGGAGCAGGAGTGGTATTCAAAAAAAAAAATAGTGGGTTTTCCAATCCTTATTGGAACTAGGGATCTTATCCAAGTAAGAAGATTTGGCCCCGACCTGGAAAAAGAAGTTGACAAGCACTTGTTTCTTGTGATAGTAGAAAAAATGAAAGATACGGGGGCGGAGGGGCACACGGTGGAGGGTGAATAGGATAACGGTGCCACATAGGATTCGTATGGCGTTGGGAGATAGTTGGGAAAAGAGAATCTGGAAATATCTAGGCGATGAAAAGGTGCAAGGGAAACCTCAAGCCGCCCAAAAATGGATTTCAGAAGACAGTAAAAAAGCCGAGCGGGAGCAGATGTGGTCGGTCATGATAGTTTGGGATAATTAAGTGATAGTCCGCGGGCACAAGATATTCCTCCCGAAGGGAGTCGAAATCATGGCTGCCCATGGTGGACACCGAGGTTGTGTACCACAGGCTCGGGATGGCAACGAGAGCGGCCGTGGGGATAACAAGAGACCGATCGAACATGATGGAAGGGCCAACAAAAGTAAAGGGAAGGAGAAGAAACTCACCGAAGGTTAGCCCGACTGGATGGGAGCTAGGAGGCGGACCCTAGATGGGGGAAGGACAAGAAGAAGGTGGAACGGTGGGAGAATAGAGAGGAGAGGTAGAAGCTGAAAATGACCTAGGTGGACCCGGGGGTTATTTATAGTGAAGCCTTGGATAGGGGAGTCATCCGATGGAAGAAGGAAAAAAGGCAGGATTTGATATCCACCGTCCATGGGGGCCAGACGATAATTGACCTCGGAAAGATGTGCCTGACACTGCGTGTGGCTTCCGAT
Organism: Boesenbergia rotunda; assembly: GCA_024364735.1. NCBI lineage: Eukaryota > Viridiplantae > Streptophyta > Magnoliopsida > Zingiberales > Zingiberaceae > Boesenbergia > Boesenbergia rotunda. Next base: position 394,949 of record JAGFNQ010001596.1, read on the forward strand.
GGGCGATGCTTCATTGACAGATGCACCCAATGGGGGAATGCCACGTGTAGGCCATAAATGGGTGACACGACCGAAGCGACGACTGACATAATGACGACATGAGCAATGCCTCGATAACGACAAATTCGTCATTCCAAGGCATGGGAAGTCGTATGGTTGTCCCCCCTAAGGAGCGTGATGGACCCAAAATAGGCTGTCACGAAAGTGTGGGTCTCAAATTTAGATATTTATAAAGCTGGAAACCCTTTTTGCAATCAAAATATAAAAACGTAGTAAAGGGGCCACAGGTCGTATTTTTCCTGGGGACTAGTTGAGAGTTTGTTTGATTCAAGATCGTGTTTATGTGTCGTTTGTGAATTTGGGTTTCGAATGTGATTTGGTTTCAAATAAAAATGGGAAAAGCAATGAAAAGCAAGAACTCAACCAAATGAGCTAAACGAAATATGGCGATTGATGAACTTAACCAATGAACAACTCCATCAAGGCACTTAAACAATTTTGGAAGACCAATCTTGATTTCACATCTAAACAAATTCTAAACAAAGGAATAAGGTAGTGATAGCAATTTTCGGGAACAAACACACTCAACACAAATGCTAGCTACAAAATTCAGAAAATTAAGCTTTAGACAAACTCCACTCGAACTAGCTACAATGTTTGGAAGCCACTAATGCAGGGAAAATTCAGAAATGCTCGAATCCGATTCTAGCTGATTTTGGACACCATAGCACCCTAAAAATACCATATAGCTTGATACAAAACAGTGCCTAAGCTGCCCTTTGATACAAAGTTGCAAAGTTGAACAACTTGATACGTAGAAAAGAAAGAAATTGATGTGCCAAAAACTGATGTTAAGTGCAGAAATATCATCGACGCTTGACACAAACAAAAACTGCAGAGAACCAACTAAGATCGATTCAAACTTCAGCAAAGATTCAAGAAACTGAAAGAAGAGATGAATTCAGAAACTGCACAAAAACAGGATAATGCAGGGCTGAAATTTCGAATGAAAACTCATGCAGGACTTTAAACCTAATTGCATAAATGACCTCTGAACTTAGTACAAACTCAATGCAAAGCAACTGACTTCAAATGAAGTCAAATTGGTACAAGATTTAGCAACTACGAATTAAGAATTGCAGAAATAAAATCATACACAGCCACTGAAACACAAGGAATTGGAAGTTGGTACGCAAGGAAGAAACACAACACATGTGCTGCAATCTGAGACACGAATTCAGAACAATCAGCTTAGCATTGCAGCAATGAATTCATTTTCTGATATGGGAATCGAATTGCAGGAATGAAAAAAAATTGAAAACTGCAGAATTGGGGTTGATACGCAAGAGCAGCTGAGCTAAAATTCAGAATTAAATCTGACTGAGAAATAAACTCGAATCTAATACATTAACACACTAATTGTGATCTCTAATTGCAGGAATTAAGCTGGACATAAATCGAATTCAAAAGAAACTGCAAAAATCAGAAATAAACTGGCACAAGAAGCAAACTGGCACGCAACAGATAAAAGAAATTGCAGAAATTACATTATGCGAAGCAAACTAAAATTAACTCAATTACTCACTAACAAACTACCTATCTACTACTTGCAAACTTCAGAGCTGAAACCTAATTATAACTGAAACAATTCAGAAAACTAAGTTAAACATTCTGAAACAGAGATAGTAATAAAACAAGCAGCAGAAATGGAAAGTACAGCTAAAACAATGAAATTACAACAAGAAATCTAAACCCCAATCACTCCATTAGCTCAAGATCTCCTTGTTCGTCACGCAAGGGCTGGCCTCGAACCCCTAAGCTCAGCAATTCACTGGGGAACTGAATCTGCAGTTGAGTTGAGCTCAAACTCTGTTCAAGAGGGAAAACCCAATCAATTTCTTCAATTCAGCCTTGTCTGATTGAAATGAAGGTGCGGGAATGATCCAAACACTCCATGGAACCCCTCTGGATGGCTTGGATTGATGTAAAACTGGACAAAACCAAAATCGAAGCTATCAAATGCAAAGCTGAGGAAACCCTCACTCAGCCCTGTTCTTGCCCAATTCCGAGCTGAAACCTCCACAGATTGCTCTCCCCAGTGACCTCGACTTGATCTAAATGAAGAGAAAGGGTGGTCGCGCCCCTTGGCCCTTGGATTGAAGAAAACAGCTAAAGAACGAAGAACACGAAGAAGGAAGAAAACAGTGCGGCGGAGACGCGACAGGGAGAACTGCGGGTGAAGTTTGATTAAATACATAAGCATGAACGACCCAGATTGATCGGAGGAAATCCAACGGCTGATCTTGCTCTGATTTAATCCAAACTTTGATGATGAGGATCAGGGGTCAGGATCTGCCTTGTGGTAGCTCGGATCCTCCAGATTTGCAACGGATGGTCTAGATCAACCTAATCTTTGAATGGACGATCTAGAACCCTCTGAGCTTGATCCAACGGTTGAATGAGCTCTGATTGGAATGAAACCTTCAGATCTTGATCAGAGTGCTTGATCAACCCTAACCCTAGTTCGGATTACTTCAGATGGTTCCAGATGGCTCAGATCTAGCTGCTTTTGAATCGGACGACCCGGATTAATCCAAAGCTTGATACTCGATCCGGGTCCACTTCCGACTCAAGTTTGACCCAATATGCCCTAGGTCCATGAACCTTTCATGCCTACAAAAATAGATCAAAAATTTAGTGGCAAAATAGTTCAATTTTGTAAAGATTTGCAATTAAGTCCAAAATAAAAGTAAGTTCGAAAACCTAGGGTAATTTCACAATTAAGCAAGAAAAACATGGGTCAAACATGGATTTTGGCATCTAAAATAATCAATAAAATGATACTTATCAACTCCCCCACACTTAAGCTTGAGCGTCTCGCGAAACCACTAAGTATGTATCCCCTAGATTTTCTTAAGCATAATTAGAAGCAAATGAAAAGAAATTACCTAAGGTTGTCAATTCTCAAAAATGTAAGCTCTATGGATTAGTATCTCATCCTTAAATCAACAACTTAGTCTTTTCATCCATCATGATTCATTGAGATGAATTTAACTCACTAGCCTTTCATGGGAAGTTTTGGTGGCTCTCTCCTTAAGTTCTAAGTTGATGATGGAAGTAGAGCTCACTCAAACACACATGCTTCTTGCACTACCATAGGCTTGCTTGTTATCTAATCTTCACCATTATTCATGATTAGGATCAACATCTATAAAAACAAATGAAAACATAGAAAATGGTAAGGAGTGGAATAAAAGCCAAGAAAATGGAAAATGGATGGAGTGGAAGACTTGGTTGCTTAAGAATGTTTCCAATGTGCTTTGCCCCTCTTTACAGTCCTCTAGTGATATCAAAAGTATGGTGGAGTAAAACTTTTGCCTTGCCCTTCAAAAATTCGATGAAAAGATCCTTTGTGCCAATTTTCTTTTGCGTGCCAACCTTGCTTGCTTCTCTTTTGCTCATTCTTCTTTTTCTTCTTTCTTTCTTTCTTGTAAGGTCAGAAATGAATTGGCGCAAAGCTTTTAATTCGGATGAGAGAAACTTCAATGATTTTATAGTGTCAAGTCTTCATTTGTGTGCCACTTTATCTCCTTCTCTTTTCTTTTAAATGGTCGAAACTTCAACCTTGCTTCCGAACTGTTTTTCTTCTTTCTCTACTTTAAATGGTCAGCTGCTTGTTCAGTCCTTATGTGTTTTGCTTTTAAATTCCTATCAGAATCAGCTTCAACTCAGCATTGCCGTGAGCTTCCAATGAATAGCTACTCTCTTCTTGAATCTTCCTTTAATATGTTTCTGAATTTTTTTTTTTTACAGCAGTCAATGGATTTCAGACCTGGCAACTCTCTGATTTCTTCACAGCAGTCACACATTTAATCCTAACACCAAATCGTAGTGGAGAACTCAATTGTTTCACTTGAAAATTTCTGCTCAGCATGTTTGAATTCCATCCACCACACAATCATTTTCAGGTTGGTACTGATCTGCACAAATCATTTTCAGGTTTGAATTCCAGCACTGCCTGATCAGATTTCGGCACTTAACTTCAACTAACATGCTGCTCTTCAGATTTCTGATGGCTGGCTGGTTGATGGACTTGTTCTTAATCCTTATCAGCAAAAACTGTTTCACTTTCAATTCAGATCAGTTTAGATTCAATTTGCAGAAGCACTGGAATTTGTACAGCTGCATTTCAGCATTTGATGCCAAGCTATTTCTGATTTCTATAGTAAATAGCAGCTGCAATCAGTTGCAATCAGAGTGGCCGAAACATGGTGTCATAGCATTCTTTTCTTTTGGCCCAGATTTTTCTTAGCTCCAGGTTTTCTCAGCTTATGTTCAACTTCTGCTCAGCTTCCTTTCCTTGTGTTTCCCTTCTCTTCTTCACATTCGATACTTTGCAGGAGACCTTCTGCCGAGAATCAGCCCATTGAATTCAGATTCAAATCAAACAACTGAGATCAAGCTCTCTAGTCTAGTGTTCAGATAAAATTCAGTAAAAGCTGCTGTTGACTTAATACAATTCAGAATTAAGTAGCTAAAACCTTGCAGCAGTGAAAACCAACTGATGCGCAGCTAAGGTGAGTAGTTTTGTTGCACCCCAATGCAGTTCCAGCTCAGGTCAGTCCAGCTACACTTCACTCACTAATCTGCACGAAAATTTCTATTTTGGCACAAAAGTTCTGCATTGGATCAGATTTGGTTTTATTTTTTTTCTTTTCTTTCTTGCGTGCCATTGTTTAGATCATTGCAGAATTTTTTTTCTTTCATTTCAGATTCTTTTGCTTCTCTGCCGCATTCAACTTAGCACAAAATTGCATAGATCTTCAAAGTATAGTAGGGAATTGAGATTTCCAACTTCTTCCATCCTTAACCACTTCGTCCCAATCGATCTTGATACCAAACTCAACTTAACTTGACCCTTCCAATTGCAGAATTTTTTTTTTGTTGATATGAAATGCCTCTTTGATACCAAATCTTTCCAAAACACTAGTCATTCCCCCACACTTAATCCTTTGTCCGTCTCGGGCAAAGTAGCATTAAGAAACATCCCAAATAAACAAATCCATAGAAAAAGTGAATTAGAAGCAACATGAAGATTAGGTAGGGAAAATGACAAATATGAAATGATACAAGGGAAATTTACCAAAATTGATATGAGATGAGAAACAAAATGATTTATCTCTATAAATGTGATCCAATCATCGAAATATGGTTTTGAAAGAACATAAGCAAGTTCTAGAGCACAATCACATGTATGTATCACAAATATAAGGCTAATTCGCACTAGGTAAAAATAATTTATCTCAAGTCTTCAATTAAGAATCTAAAACCAAGTAGTACTCAAGCATCCAAGAATTCATCCATGAGCTCAAACCCTAAGTTTTAACAACCAAATTTAATTTATTTTCAAAAGACTCTAAAATGCTATGGAGATAACCTAGAGGGATACATTTATTCCTAAGCATGTAAGAAACAAATTTCCAAGAAAACTAAAATGGTATCTACAATGACTCCTAGTCATTCTACTCTACTTACGCATTTATTAGCAAGAACTCATTTTAAAAGTGAAAACATGCAATAAAGGAAAAGGCAAGAAAGATCAAACTCCCTTTTATTTCTGGTAGACGGAGTCTATCAAGAAGTAGCCTCCATCGTGGTAGTGGAGGAGTAGGGGTGTAAAGCCCAAAAATTTTCTCAAATAATTTTAGAAATATCCTAGGATTTTTCTGGAATTTTTAGATATTTTTATTGAATTTTTCCATAAAAAGAAGTGCCAAAAATAAAAAAGATGAGTTGGTGGCCTTAGGTGAGTTTTGAACCCGCAACCTCTAACTAGAGCAAACCCTCAGCATGGCTCCACGAACCACCAGGCCAATGGGAGTTTTGTTGAAGGAAATAATCGAGTATTCTAGATATGTATTTAACTTAGGATTTTTTTTACAACTTAATATAAATAACGAATTAAAGAATTAGAGGAGGAGATTTTAGGTTTTCGTGAGCCAAGGGTGCAGCGCCGACGCCCCTCCTCCTCTCCTCTTCCTCTCTTTCGTTTTCTTCCTCTTCTCCTCTTCTCTTGCCGCCCAAGACAAAGGGGAAGTCAAGGGAAGGTCTCAAGAGGCCCTATTCTCTACGGGGACCCTCGTAGACGCGAGGAGAACGCCAAGAAGCAAGAAGAACGTTGTAGTTCGACGTTTCCTCAGGAATTTCAGAGTTTATTCGTAAGAAAAACCTAGCGAAGGAAGTAAGTATCCCTCACCTGCAGTATAAGTAGTTTCGGTTGACGTTTCGTATGCTTAATTCCTTATATGTATGTTCTACGATTAGAAATCGTAAATTATGAACAAGCACGCACGTTAGGTGTTCGTTAAAATGTTCAGTTCAGTTAATGCTATAGAAAGCATTAAAGAATAGAAATTCTTGCTCCAGTTTATGATTGGGACCAAGGTCCAACGGGATGGACTCCTAGTTGCCTCTAGGTTTAGATAACCTAGTAAAAGCAAGAATTAGAAAAGGAAAGAAAAGTATAAAGGACTATTTTATTTTCAGTGGCATTGTACCGGACTCCGGTCCAGGGATAGGCTCCAAGTTGCCTCTAGGTTTAGATAACCTAGATGGGATGGGCTCCTAGTTGCCCTTAGGTTTAGATAACCTAGTAGAACCCTAATGGATTCAGGATTTGCTACCTCGGGTTTATTAGGGATGCGCGCACAGTTGGTACATTGCCGGGCCCACAGCAGTTGATTATTATTTTCACCTACTATATGTATTTAGTTTTCAGAAATTCATATTAGCATGTGGTGAATTTAATAATTAGTTTTATGTTAGTTAGTTCCAGTTCCAGTTCAGATATGTATGTCATGCTATAGCTTACTTTTCAGTTTTAGTTCAGTATGTGCCATGTCTCAGCTATATGCCATGACATCCTATGATATGTATTTTAGCATGAGCCTAACATGATTACTTATGGATATGAGCATGTATGTGCATAGCATGTTTTACAAAAGCATAATTCGAGTTTTCATGGTTTTGTGAGGCTAGATGGTACTTACTAAGCTTTATGCTTATTAGTTTGCATTTCCTTATACTGTAGATACAAGTAAAGGAAAGCACTAGTAGCGGAGGCGACGGGCTTGATGCAAAGTGTGTGTGATGGTGGAGTTGGAATAAAAGTCTTCGGAACTTGCAAAGCATAGAATAACCCTCTTTATGCTTCTTTAGTTATTCCGCAATATATTATGTGAACCATGTATGAACTTAAGTAGACTTGTATTCGTGGTGTCTAGTATGCTTCTTTAATTTTCTTGGTTATGCTTCTTCAGTTATTTCGCGATATATTATGAGAACCATGTATTAACCTGTTTAGACTCGTTATTTGTGGTGCCTAGTATATTAAAGTAGTTTATTTACCTGTGTTAATACTTGCTTAGCGAATGTTGAATGATATGAGTTACTACTTGTAATATGGTAATTTAGACCCATGCTTAAGCTTTAGAGATAAGAACTTGATACTTTTGATTTACATGCTAAATACATAGGATATGCTTGTTTTAAGATATATGCACCATATAGAATGACATGTAGTAGCTAAGAATGCCCTTAGATATGAATAATGAATGGTTTCAATAAAGAAGTTGATACCAACTTGGCACGTTTATGTTTATGCTTTTACATATCGTTGTTGAAATTCCTAAGCTACTCAATCAGGAATCAGTTAGATATATATATATATTTACGTAGCGATCCGCCTTAAAGCTTAGTGTACTAGAAGGTGGGTCGTTACAAGGGGTAGCTGAGAGAATTAGGACTCCCCCACACTTAAACTTTACAGAATAATGCTCCGGTGGCCGCAGGAGATTCAGGTATAAGACCCATGTAAGAGGTGGAGTGCTTCAAAGTAGAGTAAAATCAACTCCTCCTTCTTGATGCCTTTTGAAAGTTCTTCCAGGAGGTTGGAGTCTGTTCAGATGGAGCACCCACTCCAGAAGTCTTCTAGACCCTGCAAAACCATGTAATACCTCTCTCAAGCGTGCAGGGTAAGAAGGAAATAAAATAATATCAGTCTCTGCATGAAATGTATCCAAAACTGCATCATATCCAATGAAATCAATTCTTGGTGCCTCAATAAATTTTTCACAATTATTTCCTACAAAATTTGCATCCAGGAACTCATCACAAACAAAGAAATCAATTTTTGGCACTTCAATAGAAATATCACAATTATTTTCAATCAAGGATGTATCAAGCAATGTATTACAACCAATGAAATCAACTTTAGGTGCCTCAATGAATTTTTCACAATTATTTTCAGCATAAGATATATCAAAAGACTCATCACAATAATCAACATCAATTCTAGGCATTTCTAAAAATTTTTCACACTCAGCATTTACATCTGATGTATCACAACATGTTTCATATTCAACAAATTCAGCACTAGGTACTCCTATGAATTTTTCACAATTATTTTCTACAAAAAATGTATCCACAAGTGTATTACAAACAATAAAATCAGTTTGAGGTACCTCTATGTAATTTTCAGAAAAAATAGGAGGAATACTTACCTGATCATGCTGAAAAATACCTGGAGGTTCTACAAGAGTAGATGTAACTGTGACCTCCCCCTGGTCAAGTATAGGTTCCATCTCAGGCTCAAGTTCTGGTGGACACTCAACTAAAGCAGGTGATCCTTGGGTTCTTGCTTCCACCATGCAAGTCCCTACACTTTCTGGTTCATTCTTTGAATCTTCTAATGTACCAGTCAATTGTGGTGGTCCCTGGGGCTTAGTGCAATCCCCTACACCTGTGGAATCATCTCCCGTGCATGCTTCTCCTGTAATATCTGCAACAACAATATCAGAAAAATTAGGATCATCAATAATACTATCATTACAAAATAAAATTTGAGAAGGGTCCTGTAAAGCTTCAGAATCTTCTTCTTGAGCTGAAAAATTTGAAAATGAATTTTGATCAAGAACTTCAGGGGAAATGCATGCTGTAGGTGCCCTATTTTTGATGTTCTCTTCTTCTTCTTCCACCAAAATTGCAAGATCACTTGAAGAAGGACTTGGCCATGCACTAGGGTCACCTTGAACTGATAAAAAATTAACTCCGGGGCCCTCAGAATCAAGAGTAGCTTGAGAAGATAATTGTCCTGATTCTTGGGCTTGCCTTTGTTTCATTTGATGAACTAACTGTTCCAATTGTCTTCCACAGTTTTGAAGCCTTTGTTGTTGTTGTTGTTGTTGCCAAGATTGTTGTTGTTGTAAAATTTGTTGAAATATTTCTTCCAGCCTTTGTTGTTGAGCCTCACTCTCATTAGGATTCTCAAAGCCTCCTTGATTGGTGTGGAACTCCTGTTGGTCTTGAAATGTAACATAAGGCTGCTGAAAACCAAGAATAAGCTGTGCATTCTGAAATGGGAACTGTTGAGGCTGCTCAAATGGTTGAATGGGCTGATTTAATTGCTGAAAATTTGGCTCGCAATTTGGTGGAGATTGCTGAAAATTATGGTTCTGAAATTGAAAACTCTGAAATTGAGGCTAAAAATTCTGATCATTTTGTGGAAAATATTGCTGTGAAGGTTGAAATCCACTCTGATTTTGATATTGGAAAGGCTGAATTGGTTGGAACCCTTGCTGAAAATTTTGACTTGGTTGAAAATCTTGCTGAAATTGTGGCTGAAAATTTTGGTTGCATGGCTGAAATTGCTGTGGAAATTGATATGCTTGCTCAAAATTCTGGAATTGTGGCTGCCCAATCTGAGTTTGCTGGAAAATTGGTGAACTTGGCTGAAAATCTTGCTGAAATTGCTGACATTGTGGCTGAAAAAACTGATTTGGTTGCTGAAAATTCGAATGGGATTGCTGAAAAGATTGGTTTTGCTGCTGAAACTGTTGACATGGCTGCTGGTAAGTAGATAAAAACATTTTGAACTGGCAGTCCTGTCACAAAGCAAACAAGAAAAATGGCAGCAATCGTATACAAAAGATAAAGCACAAGAAAATAGAATCAAATGATATGCCCAAAAGCACACAAGCAATAATCAAACAAATCAACTAGTTGCTTCCCCGGCAACGGCGCCAAAAATTTGATGGACCCAAAATAGGTTGTCACAAAAGTGTGGGTCTCAAATTTAGATATTTATAAAGCTGGAAACCCTTTTTGCAATCAAAATATGAAAACGTAGTAAAGGAGTCACCGGTCGTATTTTTCCTGAGGACTAGTTGAGAGTTTGTTTGATTCAAGATCGTGTTTATGTGTCGTTTGTGAATTTGGGTTTCGAATGTGATTTGGTTTCAAATAAAAATGGGAAAAGCAATGAAAAGCAAGAACTCAACTAAATGAGCTAAACGAAATATGGCGATTGATGAACTTAACCAATGAACAACTCCATCAAGGCACTTAAACAATTTCGAAAGACCAATCTTGATTTCACATGCAAACAAATTCTAAACAAAGGAATAAGGCAGTGATAGCAATTTTCGGGAACAAACACACTCAACACAAATGCTAGCTACAAAATTCAGAAAATTAAGCTTTAAGCAAACTCCACTCGAACTAGCTACAATGTTTGGAAGCCACTAATGCAGGGAAAATTCAGAAATGCTCGAATCCGATTCTAGCTGATTTTGGACACCATAGCACCCTAAAAATACCATATAGCTTGATACAAAACAGTGCCTAAGCTGCCCTTTGATACAAAGTTGCAAAGTTGAACAACTTGATACGCAGAAAATAAAGAAATTGATGTGCCAAAAACTGATGTTAAGTGCAGAAATATCATCGACGCTTGACACAAACAAAAACTACAGAGAACCAACTAAGATCGATTCAAACTTCAGCAAAGATTCAAGAAATTGAAAGAAGAGATGAATTCAGAAACTGCACAAAAACAGGATAATGCAGGGCTGAAATTTCGAATGAAAACTCATGCAGGACTTTAAACCTAATTGCATAAATGACCTCTGAACTTAGTACAAACTCAATGCAAAGCAACTGACTTCAAATGAAGTCAAATTGGTACAAGATTCAGCAACTACGAATTAAGAATTGCAGAAATAAAATCATACACAGCCACTGAAACACAAGGAATTAGAAGTTGGTACGCAAGGAAGAAACACAACACATGTGCTGCAATCTGAGACACGAATTCAGAACAATCAGCTAAGCATTGCAGCAATGAATTCATTTTCTGATATGGGAACCGAATTGCAAGAATGAAAAAAACTGAAAACTGCAGAATTGGGGTTGATACGCAAGAGCAGCTGAGCTAAAATTCAGAATTAAAACTGACTGAGAAATAAACTCGAATCTAATACATTAACACACTAAATGTGATCTCTAATTGCAGGAATTAAGCTGGACATAAATCGAATTCAAAAGAAACTGCAAAAATCAAAAATAAACTGGCACAAGAAGCAAACTGGCACGCAACAGATAAAAGAAATTGCAGAAATTACACTATGCGAAGCAAACTAAAATTAACTCAATTACTCACTAACAAACTACCTATCTACTACTTGCAAACTTCAGAGCTGAAACCTAATTACAACTGAAACAATTCAGAAAACTAAGTTAAACATTCTGAAACAGAGACAGTAATGAAACAAGCGGCAGAAATGGAAAGTACAGCTAAAACAATGAAATTACAACAAGAAATCGAAACCCCAATCACTCCATTAGCTCAAGATCTCCTTGTTCGTCACGCAAGGGCTGGCCTCGAACCCCTAAGCTCAGCAATTCACTAGGGAACTGAATCTGCAGTTGAGTCGAGCTCAAACTCTGTTCAAGAGGGAAAACCCAATCGATTTCTTCAATTCAGCCTTGTCTGATTGAAATGAAGGTGCGGGAATGATCCAAACACTCCATAGAACCCCTCTGGATGGCTTGGATTGATGTAAAACTAGACAAAACCAAAATCGAAGCTATCAATGCAGAGCTGAGAAAACCCTCACTCAGTCCTGTTCTTGCCCAATTCCGAGCTGAAACCTCCACAGATTGCTCTCCCCAGTGACCTCGACTTGATCTAAATGAAGAGAAAGGGTGGTCGCGCCTCTTGAATTGAAGAAAACAGCTGAAGAACGAAGAACACGAAGAAGGAAGAAAATAGTGCGGCGGAGACGCGACAGGGAGAACTGCGGGTGAAGTTTGATTAAATACATAAGCATGAACGGCCCAGATTGATCGGAGGAAATCCAACTGCTGATCTTGCCCTGATTTAATCCAAACTTTGATGATGATGATCAGGGGTCAGGATCTGCCTTGTGGTAGCTCAGATCCTCCAGATTTGCAACGGATGGTCCAGATCAACCTAATCTTTGAATGGACGATCTAGAACCCTCTGAGCTTGGTCCAACGGTTGAATGAGCTCTGATTAGAATGAAACCTTCAGATCTTGATCAGAGTGCTTGATCAACCCTAACCCTAGCTTGGATTGCTTCAGATGGTTCCAGATGGCTCAGATCTAGCCGCTTTTGAATCGGATGGCCCGGATTAATCTGAAGCTTGATAACTCGATCCGGGTCCACTTCCGACTCAAGTTTGACCCAGTATGCCCTAGGTCCATGAATCTTTCATGCCTACAAAAATAGATCAAAAATTTAGTGGCAAAATAGTTCAATTTTGTAAAGATTTACAATTAAGTCCAAAATAAAAGTAAGTTCGAAAACCTAGGGTAATTTCACAATTAAGCAAGAAAAACATGGGTCAAACATGGATTTTGGCATCTAAAATAATCAATAAAATGGTACTTATCAGTGCGCCCAGTCGGGGTGTTTAGTCAGTCGCTTGCTTATCTCCTTCGACTAGACTCGAAGGGAAAGCATGTGATCTAGGATAATCCGGACGGGAGGCGCGGGCTTGCCCGGGCGAGAGTCGTAGGAGGACCTAACTCCCGTGAAACCCAAAGAACAAAGCATCAATGAGCCGAGTTGAGGTGATGACCGGTCAACCAGACCGTTAAGCGGCCAGGCTGGAAGCCTGGGGCACTGGGAAGGTCAGGCTAGGTTCAAGTTCAGGTGGTAGGGTCAAAAGAGAGACATCGTTGTGGCGTTGTTGTTGGCCAGTCGATCGGGCTGGTTACTTACTGGTGGTCAACCAAGCCACAAATGGTCGGTCGACTGACTCCTAGCGTCCGGTCGGTTGAGACTGGGCATTTGGTTAAATTAGGGGGTACTCGTGTAAGTCGTAAGGGATATTACCGAGTTCCTCTTGAAGTACAACGGATCCGATAGATGTCGTTGTCAAACAACAAGGCAACGTGGCCCCATTGAATTGAAGCAATTATGGAGGGTGGGCAGTCGTACCACTAGGTTAACATTAGGGGCAATAAGTGTTGGATCGGGTTGGTCCGGCTAGATGGGGGGTGAATAGACGAAAACAAAATATGAAATGGAAGACACTCGTCTTTAAAAAAAAACTTGGTCGCAACTAAGAACGTTGCTTCCAAGGCAGTGGACGCTCAATTAAAATCTCCTTGTGGCGGAGAAGCCTTACAACAAAAGCACGCTAGACTTTAGAGAGAATTACAAGAATGAATTGAATGATTGATCTCTAAAGAAAAACCTCTAAGTCTATTTATAGCCTAAGAGAATAAATCTGGATTGTTGATGACTTTTCTCTTGGCCGTTGATCCATGGATGTAATCTGAATGGTTGATCTTGGATGGGATTAAACTGCATCCATTGAATTTGATTAAAGAATAATGTAACATTATCCTTTGAAAAATAAAGTTTAATTAAAACTTTATCTTTCCTCGAGATGGCTCGAGATGGCTGTTGGAATCTCCATGTCGCTGTTGTAATCTCTAAGTAGTAATATCGGCAACATTTTGTTGTCATTACTTGCTATCCGAAGTGGTAAGCACCTCAATGTGTATCTTTGAGGTCGTGGGTTCTATTCTTCTTACCAGCAAGTAAGTCCTTCATTTTTCGAGCAAATAAATCCTTTGTTTTTCGAGTGCCCAGTTTGACATGGTCAAACTAACCAGTTTTTTAGTTCTTCGTCTTCTGGGTGATTTCCGGCCAACTGAAGTTAGGCTCACCCGAACTCGACTCCGGCATTTCGCCCCTCGAGCGTCCTTCCTCCCGGCTTCTCGTCTCTCGGACACCGTGCACGTCCTTCTCGCTCCACTGGTGTACTCTTTCGCAGCTTCCGCGTCCCTCGGATTGTACCGAGCCCGTCGGCTCACTTCCCCGCACAATCCTTCTCGTCCGTTACGTCTTACGCTCGACTTCCTCCGTACCTAAGCTCCTGCACACTTAGCAGAGGGATTAAAATCAATAGGACCTAACCTAACTTGGTTGATCACATCAAAACCAACCGGAGCACCAACAATAAGGCGGCGTGAGCCTCCTGAATCGACAGGTAGTTATGAAAGGTGGGCGACTGTACCGCTAGGTCAGAGCGCTATGTAGTACTATGATAGGCTCGACCACCCTTTTGTCGGCCGTTAGAGGCCTGTTGATAGATTCCTTGGCAGGAGGGGACCAGTTGGACCAGTTCTTGTCGGTTATCTCACCTATATAAAGGCCCCTTGGCGGAGGGAAGATGGGGATCTAGAGTTCTCATCCACTATTCATCAAAATCTCGAGTGTGGTCGGAGTTCTTTCGCAGTTCTCTCGTCGGAGCTCCGCTCGGCTGGTCTCTGTGTCCTCACCAAGGGGATCGTCGCCAGTGTTTCACCCGGGTGTCCTGAGGGAGATTTAGCAGCTCATCTTCGACTAGCGACCCGGTCAGCCGAACCCCCCACTACCCGGTTGGAGGGCTTGCGCAACCCGGTCGGTGGTCTCCTCAAGTGTTCGGTCGGTGACCTAGTAATCGTCCTTCAGTCAAGATCCAAATGAGTCATAATCGGGCGGCCCCCTTTTCGTTTGCCGACAGGATCATTATTCAATAAAAAAATTATTTTTATTATTTCTTTTCTTTCCTCTGTTTATGTTATCTTAATAGAAGCCAGGTCTGAAGTTGCTGTCTTTGGAGGTGATGTTTTGGTTCCTGAGAGAGGCTGGTTTGTGGAGATTGTGTCAGTTGACAAGGAGGATGAGTGTTGAAGAAGAGAGAACGATAGAAGGTGTTGGGTGTCGATTCCGGGGTTGCTGCCGGGAGGATGCAAACTAATATGATTTCATCAAGACTAGTGTTGGACACTATCTCCGTAAAACGATATTGCTCTGCTACAGGTGCTCACGGATAGCAACAATTCGTTTCCCAAGATATAACGACAATGTTTCGAAATAGAAGCACTACAAATTTCAATACCGACGAACCTTCTCGTGGGCTTTTTGGACTCTGGATGCACAAGATGGGATGAATGCTAATGACATTGATGATTGAATGAATGAATCCATCATCTAGGGGACTCTATTTATACAAGGGAAGAGGTGGGGGTATCCTTTGGTGAGTGGGTGTGACCTTTGGTTTAGGATTAATTTGGGTCGTTCGATTTGGAGGGTTGTAACCATTCAAATAACCCTTTGATCTCATCCATCAGATCTAGATGGTTGTAACCCTTTAGATCTCCCTTTGATCTTAGACGCTAGATTTGATCTGACGCTTCAGATCAAGTCTTATTACCAATGGTCAGATCGTGACTCTTCGCGATCAACGCTCCAGATCGCGTCACTTGCGATCCAGCACCCATCTTCAATCCAACGGTTGTCATTCGTTTGCCCAGTTAGCAGTCCAGCTATCTCTCTCGTTCTACCTGAGTGCCACGTAGGCATGACCACATCACATGCCATGTCACCCTAACACCATGTCACCTGGAGCATAAATTTAAGCTCCTCAATGCTCCTCGCGATGATGCGAAGTGCAATGTGCACCAACAAAGCGCCCATTACGCATGTACGCGCGTGCGCGTGTGGCAAGTGGCGAGCTCGCAGGTACGAGCACCTGCTCGTCTGTGAGAAGAGACTACCTGCTTTTTTCTTTTTTAACACAGAAACACATATAAGGAGGCAAACTCCTTTGGAAATTTTAGATGTGAGACTATTCCCTATCTACTTCCTTTTATGTCAATTTTTTGCTAACTTTAAACAATTAATTTCTCATTCACCTGTAATTAGTTTTGAGCAAATTAATAGTCTAGATTCATCTACGTGAAACATAGATTTCATTTTTGAAGTCAATTCTAACTTTCATCGATTGATGGTACCTCGATTTTCCTTTGCAACCCTATATTTGGTCTTTTTTTAAGAACCAAATATCTAACAATCCCCCACATGAATGGAAATTAATGCATGTATGCATGCTGACACTTTACAAGAGTCCAATCGATAAGTCAATACATCGAGAGAGGTAGCTTGTGGCTTTGAACCTTCCATAGTAGAATGCTATCAAGCATATTAGGCTGCGCAGTGAAGGTAATATTTTGAACTACTCAGTTGATTGTGTATACTAAGACAATAACACCCACATAGGGACTTATCTCACCTATTTTTGGTTTTCATGGTTGGTTCCGTTTTGGCCATGGACATCATCTTAGATTCATGAGTGTTTCATTAAAGCGGCATGTCTTCACACTTGTTGAGACAATCTATGGTCTGGAATGATCATGTGTTTTGATGTTTGGGCAAAGGGTTTAAGTTAGGTTTCCCTTGTGTTCTAATATGTGTATGTTGAGTGTGCAGGTTGTGCAGGTTTACATATATTGACCTAGCTGGACGGCTTCGGTACGGTGAAGGGTGGCATGGAGACAAGCTGGAGGCTTGTGTGCACCCGAGGGACTTTGGATAGCAGGGATGATGAGCCGAGGGGTGCGGACTTCGAGGCGTACGTGAAGGATGGCATGGAGACACGCTAGAGGCTTGTGTGCATCCGAGGTACGAGGGCCAAAGATGAAGAGGGCACGAAGGCAATAGTCAAGGCTATTAATGAAGAGTCAAGTAAAGTCACGAAGGGACAAGAGCCGAGGGAGGACTCCAAGGGAGCGGTCGATTGGTATGTAGCCAGAATTCGAACGTTGGGTTGTCAACTGTCGAATCTGAGTGGGGGCAGTTGACTGCCCTGGGAGCAGTCGACTGCCAGCGTGAGTTCCAACCCTGAGTTCTATTTAAAGAGAACTCGGTTTGGGATGGGAGCTTTGTGAAACTTACTTGGTTAGAGTGAGTTAGTAGCCTGGTGATCTCAGGTAGTGTCCAAATCATGTGGAGAGGTTTCTCCACCCACAAGGAGCTACGTGATCTAGCCGGAGGTGCTCCGGGGAATCATCCACCGACGGATTAGGGATCGCCCACCTTACGGGCAGCCATGGAGTAGGAGTTTATCTCCGAACCACGTAAATCGTGAGTGTCTTCTTTGTGTTAGTTTTTATTTTTACTTAGTATATTCCGCTTGCGCACTAACAACGTAGGAAGATGATTCGAAAAGTGCTATTCACCCCCCCTCTAGCAACCGTATCGATCTAACAACACTCACATAAGTAACACTTCTATCAAGAGTATCTTACCATACTCCACCTTATAAAGGTATAGAAGTCATTAAAAGCATAAGCATAACCTCACTACATGTTGTTAGTAGGAGCCCTAGAGCCAATTATGTGATGATTGACTAGGGACATTTTATATCATATTCTATCATTAGTAAATGCATGTTTGGTTATTATACTTACTTTGTATTTGTGCCAAATAACTAAGTATAATAATGTCCTTGTGTAGTAGGTTCTTATCTACATCATATCGATTGGTTGAATCGATAGTGAGATGATGTAGAGAACACTACACTAAACTATTCCTAGTCGAGCATTAATATTCAAGGATAATATTAATGCATGGAGACTAGCATGTAGGTCAACTGATGACTTGAGCTCACAAGTCATGGATATGTGATATCAAGTTGACACATGAGTATACATTGGAGAATGTGTACTGAATTGACCTGCCATGAGAAAGTTTCGTAGATTGTCATATGAGTGTCATAAACTTTCTCATGTGACTATTAGTATGAATAGTCCTTAGACCTGAAGTCACTACGGTTCCCTACATAAGGAGTTATGTACTTTGGTATCATCAAACGTCACCCGTAACAGGGTAGACTATAAAGGTGATCATTGGGTATGTAATGAATTATGCGGAGGGATGTGAGTGATATATATGAGATCTATCCCTCCCATATGACGGGAGTGATATCTGTGGGCCCCTTAATCGAGTAGGACTACTAAAACGCATGACCATGCTCGAATGAGTCAATATGTGATATTGAGCTCATTTGTTTGAGTGAGTCTACTTGGGATCAAAAAATACAAGATTGACTGAGGATGACACGGTCTATGCCTCATTGGTCAATCTAGATATCAAGGATAGAAGGACAAGGTCATACACTATCATAGTCACGGAGGTTTAGTCGGATCTCGAATTTTCTTGTTACTTGGGTAGCAATGATGCATTGCTAGATGCCGCTCATTGCTTATGTGTCTAAAGTGTTTAGGCGCATTGTGAACGTCACGAGAACCTATTGGGTCACACACAAAGGACACAATGCTTCGGGAAATCTGATCGGCTGATCTGAGCCCGAGTTGGGAACTCGGGAGATCTAAGCCCGAGTTGGGAACTCGGGAGACCTGAGCCTGAGTTGGGAACTCGAAAAATCTGAGCCCGAGTTGGGAACTCGGGAGGTTAGTTCGGGAGCTCGAGTTGGGAACTCGAGAGTACAGGTCGGGAGCTCGGCACTCGGCAACTGGGCTGGGAGCTCGGCAGACTGGGTCGGCACTCGGCAGACTGAGCTGGGAGCTCAGCAGATGGGTCGAGAGCTCGGCACTCGGCAGATGGGTCGGGAGCTTGGTACTCGGCAAACTCGGTCGAGAGCTCGAAGACTTGCTCGACAGACTTGGTCGGGAGACCGAGTCGGAAGCCCGAGAGGCCCGGTCGGAATTACATGAAGGAAATAGAAAAGTCTCTCTTCATTGGATGAAAAGATTCTTTTCTTGCATGGGAAAAGATAAAGAGCCATATGAAAAGATGTGCTCTTTATTGGTATTAATGAAGGAAGCCAAAGAGACACAAACATCTTCATATTCATGGGATGAGTATAAAAGAGGGTCTTGTGACTTTGAATGAGGTCTTCTTCTTCCCTTTCTTCTTCCCTCCCTCATCTTCCTCTTTTGGCTGAAACCCTATTGTTGGGTTCTTGGTATTCTGTGAGCTACCTCAAGTTGCTAGCATAACTAAGATAGTTCTCCCAAAGTTGAGAGATTGTGTCCGTATGGATACGAATAGAGGCACGGACGTTTGAACGTGCAAGAGATCCAGCGCATCTTGGACGAGCGGCATAAGCAAAGGGCACGCTCCAAAGGTATACACATTAAATATATCTATTAGATAGATGAACATTGTACGAGTTTTCTTTCGCTTGGATCGCTCGTGGGTTCTTGTTTCCGCTGCGTTTTTCTGATTTGGTGTCGGGAGAACCCAACACATGTGATAGGACAACACATGTTCATCCTAGGATTGGGATAGAGATAATATATCTCGTATGCTGTAACACAACTTCTTTAACTTCTTTGTCCCATTGAACCAAGATCTTGGGATCTCCAGTCAACAAGGTTAGGTTACTGCTACTGTCGTTTCAGTTGTAGAT
Organism: Boesenbergia rotunda; assembly: GCA_024364735.1. NCBI lineage: Eukaryota > Viridiplantae > Streptophyta > Magnoliopsida > Zingiberales > Zingiberaceae > Boesenbergia > Boesenbergia rotunda. Next base: position 414,521 of record JAGFNQ010001596.1, read on the forward strand.
TTTTAATCATATTCCTCTTGATGAGTAGTATAATTAATCTCGACTTAGCCCCTTCGTAAGAGGATCTGTCAAATTATCTTTGGATTTAACATATTTGATTGCAATCACTCTATTCGAGATCAACTGCCTAATGGTATTGTGTCTATGAGGTATATATCGTGACTTACCATTATACATATTACTCTGTGTCCTTCCAATCGTCGATTGACTATCACAGTGTATAAGTACGGCGAGCACAGGTTTTGTCCAGCTCAGAATATCTTCTAAGAAGTTCCGCAGCCATTCAACTTCTTCAGCTGCTTTGTCTAGTGATATAAACTTGAATTCCATAGTTGACCGAGCAATGCACGTTTGGTTAGTGGACTTCCAAGATACCGCTCCACCACAGATTGTGAATACATATTCACTAGTGGATTTAGAGTCTTTTGTATCCGATATCTAATTAGCATCACAATATCCCTTTAAGACAGCGGGATATCTTCTGTAATGTAATACATAGTTCATAGTATATTTCAAATACCTAAGAACTCACATCAGTGCTTTCCAATGGGTATCGTTTGGATTACTCATAAAATGACTCAGCTTGTTAACCGTATAGACAATATCCGGATGTGTACAGTTTGTGAGATACATCAAACTGCCTATTATCCGAGAATATTCCAACTGCGATATGGGCTCACCAGGATTTTTCGCTAAGTGTTGACTTAGATCCATAGGTATTTTCACTATAGAGAGATCGTATGCATTGAACCTTTTCAATACCGAATCTACATAGTGGGATTGTGTCAGAATTATCCCATTAGATGTCCTAAGTATTTTAATTCCCAATATAACATTTGTTTGACCCATATCTTTCATATCGAAATTGTTGGTCAACATTCTCTTTGTACTCATGATTACTTCCCATTATAAGTATATTGTCTACGTATATATAGACAATTACAAGACCTTCATGTGTGCTTTTGACATAAATACATTTGTCACATTCATTTATTTTGAATTCGTTTGACAACATTACTTTGTCAAATTTTTCATGTCATTGTTTAGGCATTTGTTTAAGTCCGTATAACGACTTAACAAGTCGACATATCTTTTCCTCTTTTCCTGGAGCTACGAACCCCTCGGGTTGCTCCATATAAATTTCTTCTTCCAGCTCACCATTTAAGAACGTAGTCTTAATATCCATTTAATGTATTTCATGGTTATACAGTGCTGCGATGGCTATCAACACTCGTATGGACATAATCCTTGTCATAGGTGAGTAGGTATCGAAGTAGTCAAAACCTTCCTTTTGCTTGAACCCTTTGGCTACAAGTTTGTCCTTATACTTGTCAATCGATCTATCAGCTTTATACTTGCGTTTTAGCATCCACCTACAACCTAATGGTTTAGTACTAGTATGAAGGTCCACTAATTTCCATATATGATTATTCATGATAGACTCAATTTCATTATTGACAGCCTCTTGCCATAATAAGGCATCGAGACTAGAGAGAGCTTCACTTAATGTTCTTGGGTCCATTTCCGACATAAAAGTCATGAAGTCCGGCCTAAACAATTTTTCAACTCTAGCTCGTTTGCTCCGACGTGGCTCTGAGATTTGATTATCAATGGTCTTTTTTCGACAACTAAGTTTAGGAACGTCTTGTCCGTTAGGACTTCTGTTGCAATCACTTTGAATGTTTCTCTTCTTATTTGGGATTACGTTTTCAAAGAATATTGCATTCCGAAATTCTATGGTTGTTCTTACATAAATATCAGGAATGTCTAACTTGTGAACTATGAAACAATATGCACTACTGTTATGGGCATATCCGATAAATATCGCATCGAACGTTTTAGGTCTGATATTTACTTGCTTTGATTTGGGTACTTCGACCTTTGCTAAGCACCCTCACAATTTCAAGTATTTATACGATGGCTTGCGGCCTTTCTATAGTTCATAAGGTGTTTTATCATTTTTCTTGTGAGAGATTTTATTGAGAATGTGATTTGTCGATAATATAGCTTCCCCCTATAAGTTATGAGGTAAGTCTGAATTCATCAACAAGACATTCATGATTTCCTTTAGTATCCGATTTTTACGTTCAGCAACACCATTTGATTGAGGCGAGAATGGTGTCGTTGTCTGATGAATAATGCCAAATTTTGAACAAAACTTATCAAATGAAGCATCGTATTCTCCACCTCTATCACTACGAATTATTTTAATTCGTTTATCAAGTTGATTCTCAACTTCTATTTTATAGGTTTTGAAAGCTTCTAAGGCTTCATCTTTACTTCTTAGAAGAAACACATAACAGAACCTCGTACAGTTATCGATAAAAGTAATAAAATACTTTTTACCTTCTCTAGTTTGCATGAATTTTAAGTCACGTAGATCACTATGTATTAATTCTAGAGGAGTCGTTGACCTTTCGACCGAATAAAAAAGTAGTCTCGTCGTCTTTTCTTCCACACACATTTCACATCTGTGTGTTTCATCAACATTGACGTTTGGTAATAAATTTAATTTGACAAGATATTTCAGAGTATTATTATTAACATATCCAAGTCGATCATGCTATAAATTAAAACACTCAACGATGTATCTGGAAGTTTTTATTTTATTACCATCAAATTCACGGTGTACAGTTATTACAACCATGTTGTCCACCACCGTGTTGGCTTCAAACATGACCATAGTGAGATCCAGTTCCGATAAATCGAGCAGCCTGTCATTAGAAGTTGTGACATAGTTCGCAACATCCTTCTGACTTTTGGTTGGTTTCTTCGGGCATTTACAATCTTTGGACAGGTGTCCTGACTTTTTGCAATTGCAACACGAGCCCTTGAATTTCTTGCCTTGAGACTTCTTCTTGAATTGCTTCAGATTCTTGGCGTTCGACTCAACCATGTTGGACATCTCAATCTGCATCATGTAAATCTTGAGATGTAAAACTTAATGTATTTGTCTATCGTAATAATAATAATAATAATAATAATAATAAGGGAAAATTTTCATAAACTCCCCATTCTCAATTTCATCTTTGCATGCAGTCCCCACTCAAATTTTTCTTTACATACAGTCCCTGATGGGATTGACAAGACAGTTTGGTGAGTATTATTTGAAGAAAGTTGAGTATAAAAGTTAGAAATTTGAGTATGTAAGGTTGCATCCACCACATCAAGAAACTGTGTACTCAATTTTCATTCTTTTATACTTAAGTTTCACTCTTTTATACTCAATTTTCACTGATGTATATTCAATTTTCACTCTTTTATACTCAATCCATTAGGGAGTGAATGTAAAGAAAATCTCAAATGAGGAGTGCATGTAAAGATCAAATGGAGATTGAAGAATTTTCTACCATTTACCATAATAATAATAATAATAATAATAAAGATATGATAAATTATAGGAAAACTAATATATTGGATAGTGAAAAGTGGATATGATAAATAAAAGGAGAAAGAGGAGAAAGAAATAATAATAATAATAATAACTAAGATATGATAAATTATAGGAAAATTAATATATTGGATAAATTTTATATTTAGATAAGGAATCTGGTATGAATGTTTTAAGGAGGATGATAGCATCCTTCGTCCCTACTTGTCTATGATCGGTCATCTCAGATTCGCCTGCTACCTGATTAATATTTATATGATTATCTTTGTTGATCGATGGGGACTCTCGTTGAAGACCGTAGGACAGAGCCGGTCAGCCAAGTGAATTAGTCGGACGTAAACCTGGATACTCTTGTAAATCCAAAAAAACAAAAGAAACATGGTTCATAAACTATCTGCATGATTTTCAAAAATAATTATGCCAGAGAAAGGACGAATTAAAAAAAATAGATGGATTTATAATTTGTTAATCAACTTAATTCAATCGGTTTCTGGAGATATAATTTGTCTATCATTCTTTTTTAGGTTTGGTTATGGCTTGCAGTAATTCCACATTAAAAAAAAAAACTGATGTAAATGCTCCATAAACTACATGATTTTTACAAAATAGTTAAAACAAAATTTGGTTCTGGATTGTTTCGCCTCGTTCAAGTAATTCTCTTGCTTGATTTTGTGCATGCATGGAATGTGTTGGTATCTATCTGACTTGTATCTCCTTGGTATTTGACTTAGTTGATTTACGACCGTCGAATTTTTCGGAAGGTTGCTTTCGGAGGAAACAAACTGATTGATTTACGTTGAGGCTAGTGCTCGATACTATCTCCGTAAAACGATATTGCTCCGTTACTAGTGCTCACGGATAATAGCAATTCGTTTCCAAGATACAACGACGTCGTTTCGAAATAGTAGCACTTCAAATTTATGACCGACGAACCTTTCCATAGGCTTTTTGGACTCTTGATGCATAAGATGGATGAGTGCAAATGTTTTTAGATTGCAATGCTTGAATGAATGAAATGATCAAGTGGAGGGATCTATTTATATTGAGTGAAGAGGTAAGCACCCTTTGGTTCGGACAGATATGGATCGTTCATAACGAAAGGGTATAACCCTTTAAAGGTTTTTTAATCTCGCCCCTTGATCTGAAGAGTTATAATTCTTCAGATCCCATCTTGATCTCAGCCGCCAGATTAGAACATTTAATCCGGCGCCTCAGATCCATCCTCCCTCTTCACAGTCAGATTCGAATCCGACGCTCCAGATCTTTGATCCGACGGCCACCATCTGTTCGCCCAATCCAGTTATCGTTCTCTACACAGTCACGTGCCACATAGGCACTGTCTCGTCATCGACATGCCACGTGGTGCCACCTGATCACGACACGTCATCGCCACGTAGAGCATAAATTAAAGCTCCTCGCGATGATGCGTACGTGCGAAGTGCAAAATGCGATAACAAAGCGCCCATTGCGCGCGTGCACACACCTAAGGGTAAAGACCTCCTGTGCTTTTGTATTAACAACATTAGTACAGGAACACATATAAGAAAACACTGGCTCTCGCCGGTTAGCAATGTGGGACTAAAGCCCCATCTTTTTCCTTAATGTTCATTTGAGCGTATCTTGAACAATTAATATCTCATTAATCCTTAATCGGTTTTGAGCAAATAAATAGTCCAGATTTATCTACGCGAAACATAGATTTTGATTTTGAAGTCAAACTTGACTTTTAACGATCGATGGCATCAAAATTTTACTTTGCAAAATCGTAGCCAACAAATCCATCACCACCAAATTAGATGTTTATAGCTATGGAATGATATTGTTCGAGATCATATCAACCAAGAGAAATTTGGTCTGTGTAACAGAAAGTTGTTTTGATTTCTTTCCAGCAGCAGTGCAACAAGCAAACTCATTAATGGAGATGTCGAAGGATTGCTAGACTACTGGCTCGAGGGCAAAGCTGACTTGGGAGAGCTTGAAGGAGCTTGCAAATTGGTAGGTTGGTGCATTCAAGATGATGAGAGTTCCAGGCCGACGATGAATCAAATTGTTCAAGCTCTGGAGAGCAATCTAGACATCAACGCTTCTCCTATTCCCAAGTTTCTCCAAAGCCTAACCGACTCTTGTGCCGACAACATCAATTCCCCTGGAAATTTCTCTTCAAATCAGAACTCCAAAAGCCGTGCCTCTTTAACTAGCCATGAGATAAACAATACTACAACTCAAGCTCTAGTTAAGATAGAACAAAGATATGCATCGAGTCCATTTGTTATGGAAATGTTTTTTTATCTACATGAAGTTCGTTTGTCTATAAATTTTTATTTTTCAGTGATGTTAAGCATCACACAAACACTATTTTGAAAGCGTATCGCATCTTCATATTTAGTATGTTCTTAGATGATTTAAGTTGCATTATATTATTTTTCTATAATGTAATTGTATATATTTTTTAAAAAAAATAATGAACGAAGTTGGGTAATATCAAACATCGGACGACCGACTCGATCTCATGAAAATTTTTCTGCCGACCGCCAGGGTAAATCGGGAAGCGCTTATTGCGAACGGTTTAAAAACCTAACGTTCTACAATTCACATCCCATTTAAAAAAAATTCTAAAATACGTCGTAATTATATAATTTAATTTTAATAAGAGTTGTAAATTCTTTGTTCTAAATTCCCAATTTATTTTAAGTTTTTAACTTATACATTTTAGTGTAATTTAAGAGACCTGTAGAATGGCAATTTGATCCTAAAAAATGGACAATTTGATCCCAAAAAAATTATCAACAGTTGGCCCCAGCAATTTTCAATGATTTCTTTTCACCCTCTTGTTATTTTTGCTAGTCAAAGGATCATCCTTGTAGGGTGAACTGGAACGAATTTAATCCGGGGGTAAAATATTATGTTGCTGACGCGGAAACTTACCTTGTCGTATGTGAGACCAACGAGGAATCTAAGCGCTGGATTCGGATAGATCGCGCGTCACGTGGTGAGTGCAGGCTTTTTAACTTAATTCGCCACTTAAATGATGGCGGAATATTGTGAATGGAGATAGTCAACAATCAGACGGGATCCTCGGTCTGAGAGGATCCCTGTTTCGTCTGTCTTGTATTCATCAATGACGATCGACGAATTGTCCAATCGTTGATTGAACATCATCGATAATTTTTTATCATTATCCCGAATTAAATGATATCATGGAAGAACAATGAATCAGTCGGAATCGCTATCATTGCAATTTCGCCGGATTCGACGGTGAATCTGACGAGATCTCAATTGCGACGATTCCAACGGATTCACCGTACCTCCCAGAGTATAATTTTGTTCGGGATGACGGTCGGAGGCCATTGGTGATATTCGATCGATGATCGAATGACTCACCGACCGTTGTCGACGAGTGCGACAAGCGAGACAGAGGGCAAAATGGGACAGAGTATCTACCCTCGTCAACAATAAAAAAATGTTGGACCAGGTAGCAGACGAACCTGAGTGACTAGCCCAGTCTCATTGAAGTTTCCTATCGGTCACCAGGATAAATCGGGAAGCACTCGCGGTGAGCGGTCTAGAAGTCCAGCATTCTAGAATTCGTGTCCTATTTAGAGGAAAAATTCTTATAAATATACTATAGCTAGAAATCGAACTGTAAATATTTGAGATAATAATTAATCATCTTACGACGTACCATAACTCCGGGACTATCCTTGTCAACAATAGCATATTGCATGGGTGAATTAATGCTGCGACAGATGGGGGAATTAATGGAGATAGCACCTTAGAATCTTCAATTGTTCTGTCCAAAATAAATAATAAATAAATAAATAAATAAATAAATAAATAAATATATATATATATATATATATATATATATGAGTTTGCTCTGTTACGGACCACGCCCTGCAGACTGCGTGTGCGACAGCGCCTGATCGGTCACAGGACCGATCAGGCGTTGGCCTAATCGGTCACTGTGATCGATTCCTGATCGGTCTCGTGACCGATCAGGCATTGCCTGATCAGTTACGGAGGGACTCGAGAAGGCTCGGGAGTGTACCTCGACGGATTCACCGTACCCCCGACGGGTTCATCCTACCCCCTAGGGTTCATCGCTCACCCCTTGGGTTATAGTTTGGTTCGGGACGGCAGCCGAAGGCTGCCGGTACGATCGGAGGACTCGCCAAGCCTCTCCGTGACCGATCGCCGTACCCCGACGGATTCACCCTACCTCCTAGGGTTCATCGCTCACTCCCTAGGTTATAGTTTTGTTCGAGGGCGGCGGCCAAAGGACGCTGGTACGATCGGAGGACTCGCCGAGCCTCTTGTGACCGCCTGATCGGTCACGGGACCAATCAGGCATTGGCCTGATTGGTCACGATAACGCCTGATTGATCCCGTGACCAATCAGGCGCTGTCGCGTACGCGGTCCGCAACAGAACATTTCTCATTGGATTTGTATAATGGCTTACTTGACATTCATGTGCGATTTCACCGAATGCCTTTCTACATAGGAGGCACCTCCTATAAATTGAAGCGCCGAATGAAATCGTGTATGAAAATCTGTGGAAAATAATATGTTCAGTGAATGACGTGACATTTTATATATAGCGATTTTTAACGAGTTCATTGTACTCCTCAGGATATAGTATGATTCGGAGTGACGGCCGAAGACCGCCGATGATGTCCGAGCGATAATCGGACGTGTACATGTAAAGTGTCACGTCATTCACTAAGTATTTTATTGAATTTTTTTACTGAGTGTATCGTAGTCCTATATATATATATATATATATATATATATATATAATATATATATATATATATATATATATATATATATATAGTGTTCCAAATATCAAAGCTATTATAATATTATATTTTAAAAATCAACTCACTTTAATATTATACAAATTCTAAAATTAATATCTGATGGTATATTTTGAAAATCAACACATTAAAAATTCAATACTACATGGTGTTATTTTTTAAAGTTAAAGTACAATATTGAGGAAAGAGATAAAATGAGAAATAAGTGCATTTTTAAAAAATCTAAAAATTTGATATGCTTTTTAATAATTTTATAATTTTAAATACGTCCTTTTGTCTGATTATGTTTTAGTAAACAAAATACACATAATAGGGAATGACCGTCCGTAATTCTAAGAAATTTGTACTGATTAATAGCCCATAACTGTTATTTCTCTTCAAATTGAACTAGGAATATTCTCTTCAGATGCCTAATCAATCTCAACTAAACTGGACACAACGTATTCTATATACAACAGTAAACTACATCTGCAAAACATCAAAAGGCATATACTTTCAGAGACAGCTAAAGCACTGAAGAATGGTGATCACTGATCAGGACCATGCAAAAAGAGCATTTGCTAGAATTAATTAAGCAATAAGTACACACTTACTGCCTGTTGTTAATCACCAAGATCAGATAGCTCCAACAAATGAGCCATAGGAGAGGTACCACTACACATGATGATCCTGCAAGAAGAGGAAGAAGAAGAAGAGAGGGTATCAGTATCTATCAGGAGGTGCCCTTAAAAGGGAGAGCAGATGGAGGTTCTCCCACTAAAGCAGTCATAAGACCACAGTGGCAGGAATGATGGATTGTCGCGCCATGGGAGGGCAGGAGCCAGGGTGTCCCTCAGGTTTCAAGGGAGCACAAGGAAGGCGAGGAAGAAAGGTGAGAGAGCTTTTTTTATTTGCGTGCCTGGAGAGCGCACTGCAGGTGGAGGAACGAGAGATTCGAATCCTGCGATCACTCTCCTAGTGCGCTCTCCGCTGTCTTGTCACCTCGCCTTACCCAACGCCCAACGAGTGTTTGTCGAAATGTGGGTGAGAAGACATCCAACTACTATTTGTCCCTAGGCCTTCGCCACCACACCACTCTGTATATAAAATCCCCCCTCCTCGTTGGTTCCTTCTTCACTCTGCATTGAGCATCACTCGAGATGGCGGACGTGGAGGCCAAGAAGGTGTGCGGGATGCCGGAGAGGGTGCAGCTGCATGTGGCCATGCTGGCCTTGCAGTTTGGCTATGCCGGGTTCCATGTCGTGTCCCGGGCGGCGCTCAACATGGGCATCAGCAAGGTGGTCTTCCCCGTCTACCGCAACATCATCGCCCTGATCCTCCTTGTGCCCTTTGCTTACTTCCTCGAGAAGTAAGGAGAAATCACTGATGAATCTCACTGTCCGTGGCGTTTGAGTTGTTGATTTGTGTTGATTGGTATGTTGTTGCAGGAAGGACAGGCCAGCCATGTCGCTCTCCTTCGCGGTTCAGTTCTTCCTCCTCGCTCTGTGTGGGTGAGTTTTGAATTTTGATCCAGTTCTTCTGATTAATAAGCATTTTGACTCTAAAATTTGTGTTCAGTATCACTGCAAACCAAGGGTTCTACCTGCTCGGCCTCGAGAACACGTCGCCGACCTTCGCCTCCGCCATCCAGAACTCTGTTCCGGCCATCACCTTCCTCATGGCCGCCCTTCTCAGGCAAGACGATCGACTTCGGAAGGTCGAAGATTTGTTTTTGCTGGATGACCGTAACTCATAAAAATTCGATCTTGCTGCAGGATAGAGAAGGTGCGGTTCGACCGGCGCGACGGCGTCGCGAAGATGACCGGCACACTCGCGTGCGTCGCCGGCGCCACCGTCATCACTCTGTACAAAGGCCCCACCATCTTCGGAGCCTCGAAGATGACCCTGAACAGCACGGCAGCGCCGGCGACGATGCTGTGGTTGCAGGATGACACAATGGGAAAGAGCTGGACGCTGGGTTGCATCTACCTCATCGGCCACTGCCTCTCGTGGTCCGGCTGGCTGGTGCTCCAGGCGCCGGTGCTGAAGAAGTACCCGGCGCGGCTGTCGGTCACCTCCTACACTTGCTTCTTCGGCGTCATCCAGTTCCTGATCATCGCCGCCTTCCTCGAGAGGGACGCCGACGCTTGGAGGTTCCACTCCGGCAGCGAGCTCTTCACCATCCTCTACGCGGTACGACATGCCTTCTGTTTCAAAAAAAAAAAATTCCTTCTTTAGAAAAAACACACACAACAACAACTAGTATAATTTCCAGACATATCTGCAAAGATGCAACAAATTATTTAAATTTTCAGACAAAAGGAACATTTTGTCTGGGCATGACGCTGATCTCCCTCCATTAGTGGCAAAAATTCAACTTTGTCCTTGACCTTTCCCTTTCATGACCTGGTGGATGCTCAACGACATTCATCCTAGTGGTGGACACAAACAGGAGATAAGAGATGCCCCTTCAACTCTTCCCTTTTTGTACGCCTTTGTCCATCCTTTACATAATTGTGTAGGCTCCATGCATGAATCATTTATCATAACAATCCACTACAAGAGATAGGTCTTCTCATCATGCTTCTACTGTTTCAATAAATAAGGAAGACCTCTTTCTTTCCAAACAAAAAGAAGAAGAGGTTGTTCAAGTGGCACATACTCATTTATCATCAGGGTTTAGTTTTCCACTTGTTGGTTTCTCATGATTCCCAAATGCCTTCAGAAAAAAAGAAACAGGAATGCTCCAGCAAGGATCAACCTTGGTGAATTCATAGTGATACTTTGCCTTGTTACTGAATAAACAACTCAAATGCAGGGTTTTGTGGGCATCCGGCATCGCCTTTGCAGTTCAAATATGGTGCCATCGACCGCGGCGGCCCAGTTTTCGTGGCAGTTTACCAGCCAGTGCAAACTCTAGTTGTTGCCGTCATGGCCTCCATTGCCTTAGGGGAGGAGTTCTACCTCGGCGGGTACTCAATTTTTTTGAATTCAAAGATGACCAAGAACAATGAATCTATTTTGTTTTTCTATGCAATGCTGATCCTTGATCCTTATGCAGCATTCATTGGTGCTATATTCATCATAGCTGGGCTTTATCTGGTCTTATGGGGGAAGAACGAAGAGAGGGACCTTTTGCTGCGAGAGAAGCAGCAGCCACGACCTCCTCCAACCCTGACATGACGCTCTCCGAACTGTTGCTGCTTCCTTCAAGGGTTCTTCCATCAAGCAGCCACTCTTGCCAACATCAACAACCTCCGAAAGTGTTTAACATGCTCAATCTTCTCTGCACTAGTATGGACTACTATTGCTACAAACAAGTTGTAAAAGAAAAAGGTAAAAAAAAACTAGAAAGGGTGGTTTGAATCTGTTAGGAAATGTGGTTGTGTTAGTTCCTTCATGTTGTTTAAGTTTAATTAATTAGCTTGAGGTTTGCAAATAGTTGTGAGGTGTTGTGCTCTTTTATTACTCTTCAATGCTTACTCGTCGACTACCTTGGCAAAGTTCACTATCTGCTTGCACCCTCATGAACATAGATGAGTTGGTACTCGGATAATAAATTTGTATCACAGGAGAGGAGAAAGAAATATTTCTTTCCTCTGAGATTCTTTGTCTTAGGGAATAAGTTCCTCCTATCTAGGAAATCGATCAGTACCATGATTTATTTCCATTCTACAAGGCCTTGAGGTTGATAATGAAAGAATATCTAGGGTGATCCTTATCACTTTTTACATCACTAACATCGACTTGCACCAAGTAATTTGCTTGTGGAATCAGAACACCAATATCGATGTGAATGTAATTCACCATGTTTTATTAGGGGTGGACGCGGTTTCAGTTGGATTGATTTTTGGAAAAGTTAGTTCAATCCAATTAGTGACAACTAGTTTTGTGAATAAGAGCCATGGAAGTTGTGAAGGTCTTGAGTTGAAAATTAAGTTGTTCTTAAGTTGTGAAACAGTTAAGTTTAAAATTTCAGTTCATTAAAATATAAGTTTTAGATCTGTAACTTGTCAAGTTTTGTTGCGTAGGAGCTATAGAAGTCACTATTCAATTTGTAAATTTATAATTTCTTTAACTAAACATGAGTATTTGAGATTTTTTTTTAACAAAAATCTTAACAAATTTGGATTGTTAAAGAAAATAAAGAAGTCAATTTAAAATACGAATGGATATAAAAAATCATAATTCAATGTATTTGGTTTGTGTTTTTTCTCTCTCTTTTTTTCATATATATATATATATATATATATATATATATATATATATATATATATATAACCAAATTTATGTTGTTTTACATTAACCTAAAGATTTGGATTGCGACCCATATAATTTTTAAAACAAGCAACAGTTTTAGATAAACAAGGATGATATTTGAAGCACAAGAATAACTAATATCCAGAAGTATCTGTTATTATATTTGATAATATCATATCACAATCTACACAGGAGGATGC
>JAGFNQ010001596.1:439992-490839 GCA_024364735.1 Boesenbergia rotunda
ATGAGTGTTCCAGGCCGACGATGAATCAAATTGTTCAAGCGCTGGAGAGCAATCTAGACATCAACGCTTCTCCTATTCCCAAGTTTCTCCAAAGCCTAACCGACTCTTGTGCCGACAACATCAATTCCCCTGGAAATTTCTCTTCAAATCAGAACTCCAAAAGCCGTGCCTCTTTAACTAGCCATGAGATAAACAATACTACAACTTAAGCTCTAGTTAAGACAGAACAAAGATATGCATCGAGTCCATTTGTTATGGAAATGTTATTTATCTACATGAAGTTCGTTTGTCTATAAATTTTTATTTTTCAGTGATGTTAAGTATCACACAAACACTATTTTGAAAGCGTATCGCGTGTTCATATTGAGTATGTTCTTAGATGATTTAAGTTGCATTATGTTATTTTTCTATAATGTAATTGTAAATATTTTTTTAAAAAAAATAATGAACGAAGTTGAGTAATATCAAATCTCGGACATCGACTCGATAAAGTTTTTCTATCGACCGCCAGGGTAAATCGGAAAGCGCTCGTGGTGAGCGGTCTAGAAATCTAATGTTCTATGATTCACACCCCATTTGAAAGAAAATTTTTTCTAAAATACGTCGTAATTATATAATTTAGCTTTAATAAGAGTTGTAAATTTTTTGTTCTAAATTCCCAATTTATTTTAACTTATACATTTTAGTGTAATTTAAGAGACCTGTAGAATGGCAATTTGATCCTAAAAAATGGAGAATTTGATCCCAAAAAAATTATCAACAGTTTGCCCCAGCAATTTTCAATAATTTCTTTTCACCCTCTTGTTAGTTTTGCTAGTCAAAGGATCATCCTTAAAGGGTGAACTGGAACGAATTTAATCCGGGCGGTAAAATATTATGTTGCTGACGCGGAAACTTAGCTTGTCGTATGTGACACCAACGAGGAATCTAATCGCTGGATTCGGATAGATTGCGCGTCACGTGGTGAGTGCGAGGCTTTTTTACTTAATTCGCCACTTAAATGATGGCGGAATATTGTGAATGGAGATAGTCAACAATCAAACGGGATCCTCAGTTTCAGAGGATCCCTGTCCTCTCTATCTCGTATTCGTCAATGATGATCGATGGATCGCACCGATTGTTGATCGGACATCATCGATAATTTTTGATTATTTTTCCGAATTAAATGATATCCTGGAAGAACGATAAATCGGTCGGAATCGCTGCAATTGTAATTTCGTAGGATTTGACGGTGAATCTGACGAAATTATAATTGCGGTGATTCTGATGGGTTCATCGTACCTCACAGAGTATAATTTGTTCGGGACGACGGTCGGAGGCCGTCGGTGATATCCGATCAATGATCGAATGACTCACCGACCATCGTCGACGAGTGCGACAAGCGAGACGGAGGGCAAAATGGGACAGAATATCTACCTCGTCAACAATAAAAAAAATGTTGGACCAAGTACAAACGAACCTGAAATGATCGATCCAACTTATGGAAGTTTCCCATCGGTCACCAGGATAAATCGGGAAGCGTTTGCGGCGGACGGTCTAGAAGCCTAATATCCCAGGATTCGTGTCCTATTTGAAGAAAATTTTTTTATAAATAACACCATAATCGAAGATCGAATCGTAAATATTTAAAATAGTGATTAATCGTCCTATCACTACATTATAATTCTGGATTATCCTTGTCAACAATAGCATATTGCCAGGGGTGAATTAATGCTGCGACAGATGGGTGAATTAATGGAGATAGCACTTTAGAATCTTCAAAATATATATATATATATATATCTATATATATGGAGGATAGCACTTAGAATCCTTCAATTGTTCTGTTCCGCGAATTATATATATATTATATGCAAAATGTGGCTGGTACTATATTGATACATATAAATGATGGCTTACTTGACATTCATGTGCGATTTCACACCCCGAACGCCCTTCTGGCTTAACATTAGGATGGCAACGCATCTCCCTATATATGATTCGGAGTGACGGCCGAAGACCCGATATGTGACGAAATACGTGTACATGTAAAGTGTCACGTATTCATAAGTATTTTATTTTTTTTTTTAGTGTATCGTAGTATATATATTTTTATATATATATATATATATATATATTATATATATATATATATATAGTGTTCAAATATCAAAAGCTATTATAATATTATATTTTAAAAATCAACTCACTTTAATATTAGATAAATTCTAAAATTAATATCTGATGGTATATTTTGAAAATCAAGCCAAAAAAATTCAATACTACATGGTGTTATTTTTTAAAGTTAAAGTACAATATTGACGAAAGAGATAAAATGAGAAACAAGTGCGTTTTTAAAAAATTTGTCTGATTATGTTTTAGTAAACAAAAATACACATAATAGGGATTAGGGAATGACCTTCCGTAATTCTAAGAAATTTGCACTGATTAATGGCCCATAACTGTTATTTCTCTTCAAATTGAACTAGGAATATTCTCTTCAGATGCCTAATCAATCTCAACTAAACTGGACACACAACGTATTCTATATACAACAGTAAACTACATCTGCAAAACATCAAAAGGCATATACTTTCAGAGACAGCTAAAGCACTGAAGAATGGTGATCACTGATCAGGACCATGCAAAAAGAGCATTTGCCAGAATTAATTAAGCAATAAGTACACACTTACTGCCTGTTGTTAATCACCAAGATCAGATAGCTCCAACAAATGAGCCATAGGAGAGGTACCACTACACATGATGATCCTGCAAGAAGAGGAAGAAGAAGAAGAGAGGGTATCAGTATCTATCAGGAGGTGCCCTTAAAAGGGAGAGCAGATGGAGGTTCTCCCACTAAAGCAGTCATAAGACCACAGTGGCAGGAATGATGGATTGTCGCGCCATGGGAGGGCAGGAGCCAGGGTGTCCCTCAGGTTTCAAGGGAGCACAAGGAAGGCGAGGAAGAAAGGTGAGAGAGCTTTTTTTATTTGCGTGCCTGGAGAGCGCACTGCAGGTGGAGGAACGAGAGATTCGAATCCTGCGATCACTCTCCTAGTGCGCTCTCCGCTGTCTTGTCACCTCGCCTTACCCAACGCCCAACGAGTGTTTGTCGAAATGTGGGTGAGAAGACATCCAACTACTGTTTGTCCCTAGGCCTTCGCCACCACACCACTCTGTATATAAAATCCCCCCTCCTCGTTGGTTCCTTCTTCACTCTGCATTGAGCACCACTCGAGATGGCGGACGTGGAGGCCAAGAAGGTGTGCGGGATGCCGGAGAGGGTGCAGCTGCATGTGGCCATGCTGGCCTTGCAGTTTGGCTATGCCGGGTTCCATGTCGTGTCCCGGGCGGCGCTCAACATGGGCATCAGCAAGGTGGTCTTCCCCGTCTACCGCAACATCATCGCCCTGATCCTCCTTGTGCCCTTTGCTTACTTCCTCGAGAAGTAAGGAGAAATCACTGATGAATCTCACTGTCCGTGGCGTTTGAGTTGTTGATTTGTGTTGATTGGTATGTTGTTGCAGGAAGGACAGGCCAGCCATGTCGCTCTCCTTCGCGGTTCAGTTCTTCCTCCTCGCTCTGTGTGGGTGAGTTTTGAATTTTGATCCAGTTCTTCTAATTAATAAACATTTTGACTCTAAAATTTGTGTTCAGTATCACTGCAAACCAAGGGTTCTACCTGCTCGGCCTCGAGAACACGTCGCCGACCTTCGCCTCCGCCATCCAGAACTCTGTTCCGGCCATCACCTTCCTCATGGCCGCCCTTCTCAGGCAAGACGATCGACTTCGGAAGGTTAAAGATTTGTTTTTGCTGGATGACCGTAAGTCATAAAAATTCGATCTTGCTGCAGGATAGAGAAGGTGCGGTTCGACCGGCGCGACGGCGTCGCGAAGATGACCGGCACACTCGCGTGCGTCGCCGGCGCCACCGTTATCACTCTGTACAAAGGCCCCACCATCTTCGGAGCCTCGCAGATGACCCTGAACAGCACGGCAGCGCCGGCGACGATGCTGTGGTTGCAGGATGACACAATGGGAAAGAGCTGGACGCTGGGCTGCATCTACCTCATCGGCCACTGCCTGTCGTGGTCCGGCTGGCTGGTGCTCCAGGCGCCGGTGCTGAAGAAGTACCCGGCGCGGCTGTCGGTCACCTCCTACACTTGCTTCTTCGGCGTCATCCAGTTCCTGATCATCGCCGCCTTCCTCGAGAGGGACGCCGACGCTTGGAGGTTCCACTCCGGCAGCGAGCTCTTCACCATCTTCTACGCGGTACGACATGCTTCTGTTTCAAAAAAAAAAAATCCCTCTTTAGAAAAAACACACACAACAACAACTAGTATAATTTCCAGACATATCTGCAAAGATGCAACAAATTATTTAAATTTTCAGACAAAAGGAGCATTTTGTCTGGGCATGACACTGATCTCCCTCCATTAGTGGCAAAAATCAACTTTGTCCTTGACCTTTCCCTTTCATGACCTGGTGGATGCTCAACGACATTCATCCTAGTGGTGGACACAAACAGGAGATAAGAGATGCCCCTTCAACTCTTCCCTTTTTGTACGCCTTTGTCCATCCTTTACATAATTGTGTAGGCTCCATGCATGAATCATTTATCATAACAATCCACTACAAGAGATAGGTCTTCTCATCATGCTTCTACTGTTTCAATAAATAAAGGAAGACCTCTTTCTTTCCAAACAAAAAGAAGAAGAGGTTGTTCAAGTGGCAACATACTCATTTATCATCAGGGTTTAGTTTTCCACTTGTTGGTTTCTCATGATTCCCAAATGCCTTCAGAAAAAAAGAAACAGGAATGCTCAGCAAGGATCAACCTTGGTGAATTCATAGTGATACTTTGCCTTGTTACTGAATAACAACTCAAATGCAGGGTTTTGTGGCATCCGGCATCGCCTTTGCAGTTCAAATCTGGTGCATCGACCGCGGCGGCCCAGTTTTCGTGGCAGTTTACCAGCCAGTGCAAACTCTAGTTGTTGCCGTCATGGCCTCCATTGCCTTAGGGGAGGAGTTCTACCTCGGCGGGTACTCAATTTTTTTGAATTCAAGATGACCAAGAACAATGAATCTATTTTGTTTTTCTATGCAATGCTGATCCTTGATCCTTATGCAGCATCATTGGTGCTATATTCATCATAGCTGGGCTTTATCTGGTCTTATGGGGGAAGAACGAAGAGAGGGCCTTTGCTGCGAGAGAAGCAGCAGCCGCGACCTCCTCCAACCCTGAACATGACGCTCTCCGAACTGTTGCTGCTTCCTTCAAGGGTTCTTCCATCAAGCAGCCACTCTTGCCAACATCAACAACCTCCGAAAGTGTTTAACATGCTCAATCTTCTCTGCACTAGTATGGACTACTAATTGCTACAACAAGTTGTAAAAGAAAAAGGTAAAAAAAAACTAGAAAGGGTGGTTTGAATCTGTTAGGAAATGTGGTTGTGTTAGTTCCTTCATGTTGTTTAAGTTTAATTAATTAGCTTGAGGTTTGCAAATAGTTGTGAGGTGTTGTGCTCTTTTATTACTCTTCAATGCTTACTCGTCGACTACCTTGGCAAAGTTCACTATCTACTTGCACCCTCATGAACATAAATGAGTTGGTACTCGGATAATAAATTTGTATCACAGCAGAGGAGAGAGAAATATTTCTTTCCTCTGGGGTTCTTTCTCTTAGGGAATAAGTTCCTCCTATCTAGGAAATCGAGCAGTACCATGATTTATTTCCATTCTAATAGGCCTTGAGGTTGATAGTGAAGGAAGATCTAGGATGATCGTTATCACTTTACATCAATAACATCGAC
This sequence comes from Boesenbergia rotunda, assembly GCA_024364735.1. NCBI lineage: Eukaryota > Viridiplantae > Streptophyta > Magnoliopsida > Zingiberales > Zingiberaceae > Boesenbergia > Boesenbergia rotunda. The sequence continues at coordinate 445,788 of JAGFNQ010001596.1, forward strand.
TTGCACCAAGTAATTTGCTTGTGGAATCAGAACACCAATATCGATGTGAATATAATTCACCATGTTTTATTAGGGGTGGACGCGGTTTCAGTTGGATTGATTTTTGGAAAAAGTAAGTTCAATCCAATTAGTGACAACTAGTTTTGTGAATAAGAGCCATGGAAGTTGTGAAGGTCTTGAGTTGAAAATTAAGTTGTTCTTAAGTTGTGAAACAGTTAAGTTTAAAATTTCAGTTCATTAAAATATAAGTTTTAGATCTGTAACTTGTCAAGTTTTGTTGCGTAGGAGCTATAGAAGTCACTATTCAATTGTAAATTTATAATTTCTTTAACTAAACATGAGTATTTGAGATTTTTTTTTTAACAAAAATCTTAACAAATCAAAATTTGGATTGTTAAAGAAAATAAAGAAGTCAATTTAAAATACGAATGGATATAAAAAATCATAATTCAATGTATTTGGTTTGTGTTTGTTTCTCTCTTTTTCATATATATATATATATATATATATATAATATATATATATATATATATATAACCAAATTTATGTTGTTTTACATTAACCTAAAGATTTGGATTGCGACCCATATAATTTTTAAAACAAGCAACAGTTTTAGATAAACAAGGATGATATTTGAAGCACAAGAATAACTAATATCCAGAAGTATCTGTTATTATATTTGATAATATCATATCACAATCCACACAGGAGGATGCACAATAGAAGATGAAAACGAGAGTAGTAAACCATACGCACTCCATGAACAGCAAATCCATCCACGCAGATCTTGTACATTTGATATGTTTGTAGAGGAGACGATACATTTGTCGACTACATAACCATTCAAAGCATCCAATGGAAGACGCTGGCAGCTTACTTGGTGAGGAAATAGATGAATAAGAATAGAGCCACAAATGATGCAACGAGGGTCACCGTTCGACGACCAGATTTGGTCTCGAAAACCTAGTGTGGAATATAATATAAACTTGGGGTTATGCTAGTTTAGAAGTTTCAGTAGTCAACAAACTTAAAATCTTTACCATCTTGAAGCGATCCACAGTTCCAGAAAGAACTCCCCTTGATGAATCCATATCATTGCCCTGAGATATTAATGTTGTGAATTATGATAAAAAAAAAAGAGAGTAGGAAATCCACAAACTCATGCTCAGAGAGTAGGGAGAGAATGAGACAACTAAGTACCATGCGATCAAGCAGTCTGTTGTGACTCTCAACCTCTTCATGGATATCACCTGTCAGCTGTAAAAGTGCATAGAATGGTATTGAGCTATTGTCCAGACGAATGACTTAAAAAGTTTGGAAAAATATCAACTTGAGTTGTACATGGATCAGTATGGTGTTAGGGAAAGGTTAGGTGTTGAGATAGTGTTGTTCCATTCTATGAAAGTTGTAAGAGTGGCATTATATATGGCTACTAGCAGCTTGGTGGTAGACATTGAATTCTTGTCAAACGACACATGTTTTTCAATTATAAACCTAATTATGCACCTACGTGAATATTACCATGCCGAGTGATGGGCTTCTGGGGGGGGAAAAAGGTTACAAGCTTCTCATTTGACAAATTTTCAAGGTTGCTAGAAAGTTCATTTTTCAATATATCAGTCATGCATCAGATTATTTTTAACAGTTCTAGAGAATCTAGAATCTGGAAGGAAATGGATGTCCAGTAATTAGTATCCACAGGTAACCAATTTTCCCTAATAATAAGATTCAGTTTTGCTTAAAATCGCAGATACCCACATATTTTACCATTCAAGTAAGACACCTATATACGTTTGGATACTTCTCATCCAAAGAGGATAGTTAATCCGTTCAGGTAACAGGTTATTAATTGGGTTGGTTTACATAGTGACCAAAAATACAAGTTCCCAACTCTTTGCGATCCACAAATCCCAGAGACTTATTTATTTCATTGCCTAAAAAACTTCTTGTCTCTCTGTATTTTTCTTATCTCCTACTAGCCATCATTTATCAATCCTTATGTTTTTTCCATACTTCTCTGTTAGTCCATTAGATGCACCTTTAAAGCAGTATAGGAATAGGCAACTAGTAACAAAAACAAAGATTTCTAATGCTTTTTATGCAACCCATTTGATTTTGGGGAATAAAACAACATAGTATGTGTTTCGATATTTCCCTACACATGTTCCTTGTAATGGCTAAAAAGATGAGATAGAAGAAATAATATGAAAGAAAAATCCTCATTTCTGCATATTTTTCTATTCTCAAGTTATGAAGGATAGGTTCTCATATCATATATGCAACCAAAGGTTTAGAATGCCTGAAACATTGCAGTAAAATTTACCCTCTAGTACTTACTCTCTTCAAAATGCTGACTCTATCTTGCAGTCCTTCAATAGCTAAATCGTTATCATGCTCAGAAATTTCATGAGAAGAGTAATGTGAAGCTCGGATACCACCTTCTTCAATGCCAGCAAAAAGGGCAGCTCTACTACCACGATAGTCCCTACAACAGATAAGTGCACAATATTATAAAAACGATTTTCATGGGGAATATATTGACACCTTAAGGTCCAAGTGAAATTGCAATAACAGTGACTATCACTTGAAAACTTATCTTATGTCCTGAAGATCTAATGATGATCATCCAAACACCACAAATTATTGGGCTTCCAACATAACAGAACACATATAACATAAATTAAGCCAAAGTTAACCCAATTGAAATATTGGTTTAGTAATACAGGCCATGAACAACTACAGAATTGTTCGCTGATTAAAATTTATCCAGGTGATTTGATGTGCCAAGTCTGGTGCATCATTTCTTTGTTATCAAATATCACAATCTTGAAAGATTGATACTTTGTACTTAAATTTATGCAACTAGGATATCCTATTTCATTTTAAATCTAGGATAGTGGCAATGCTAACGTTTCTTCAACAACTACTACAAAAATGTGATATTATCAAACAATTTTATTACATTTACATAACCTCTCCACCTTTATTGCTATAATTTAGTGAACTTTATATTGAGTTATCAGTCGATAGCTACTGGTTTCTCTTCCTCAAGCAAGATAAAGTGTGTTCTATGCAGCACTCGACACAATTGGAGAAATAAAAGAAAAAATCAAGCATGAAACAATGCAAACACAATTGGAGCAAAAAAGTAATAAATTAAGTATAAAACAAAACCAAAGTTATTGCCACTCAACAATAAATTAACATGCCAGTTAGTTGCAGACATAACAATAAGAGAGAACTAACCTCCTCGAATTCATGGTTGCACTAATGTCAGACGAGATGGAAATCTTTTCTTCCTCTGGTTTTCTTCACAATCCTCGTCTCCCCAAATCGAAATTTCAACAATGTTTCAAATAAGTCTACAAAATAACCCGAAGTATTCAATCATACATTTAAGTTTACGAATTCAGCCACAAGATTAAATGAATGCATACCCCTAGGAAAAACCTAACGCAATAAATCAAATAGATCGGAGAACCTTAACAAATACTTCAAGTACGATTAAATATGTCAAAAAGATGAAGAAGCATCACATAACACACGCAAATCTGACGAGATTTAACCGAAAATACAGGCGAAACAATATTAGCCTTCGATCTATCAGCAACTCGCAAAAACAGAAAGCCGATGCCAATTCTTTGATTCAAAAGCCTAAGGATTCATCGGGCGGAACAAGAATTGAAAGTACCAAACCTACCTTATTCCGATCGCACCGCCAATCTTCGCGTGAGTTTCTATATGGATGTCTGCGATCGAGATCGCGAGAGAGAGAGGAAATGTAACTGGTCATCTTTATCTTTTATCTTTTTCTGCGGTTTTTAATTAAGCATCATCACAGCCGTACGGGTAAATAACGAACTAGATCTCACCGTTCACAGCGTTATGCGCGAATCGTGATGCAGATTTCTCATTTCACGACTCTTAAAGCGTCGATTGCGAATCTCCGAGCGTTGTTCTAACGCGACTCTTTATTAGTTGCTGTACACTGGAAAAATTCACTAACATCCTTTGAAAAAGGAAGAAATTGAAATTTCTTTAGAAATTGAAATTCAATTCTATTATTTAATAGTAATTTTCAGGAAGAAATTATTAAAGAATTAAATTCTAATTCCTTTCAAATCCCTCAAAATAAATCATACCTAAATACATGTGATTTGTGAAAGAAATTAAATTCCTTTCACTTAAACAAATTAAATTACCAAATCATCCCCTCATAAAACAAATCAAAGTTGTTTCGGCTCCATCCTTACAGGATAAAATCGTAAAAGTATAATAATTGAATTGAATTCAATTCTGTTTTTACAATTCATTTCAAACATAAGAATTGAAATTCAATTTCGGTCGGACCGGAATTGAATTCTAATTCCTTATTTAAAGGGTTTCCAAACAGGATATAAAACTCACAAGCTTATGGATTTTCAAAATGGCCCCATCGTTTAAGATTGTCAAAATAGTTTCGGACAAAGATGGGAAACTATTGGGAGTAAATCGCTTTTTTCCCATATAAAATCAGTATTTTAGGCTGATAAAAAAACTTCGAATCCAGAAGCTTGTTATCTAAAGCTAAGTTGGTTCATAACAAATAAGGTGATAAAAGATGATTTGCTTGTCTTGCTCCCGTCAATTCGTCTCAGGATTAATATAAAGAAATAAATCATAAAGACTATTAATATTAGAAATATAATAGACAACATAAATTTTCAATATGAAACTCAATGTAAATGACGTGACACTTCAATTACAATGATCCTCGACGGATTCACCGTGCCTCCCAGATTATAATTTTGTTCAGGACGACGGCCGGAAGCCGCCATCGATGTCCAAGCGATAATCGAACGTGTACATAAAAAATATCACATCATTCACATAACAAATAAGCTTATTGCTCAGCTTGTCTTCATCAGCGTCAGATATTGAGTATCCACTGGCAAAACTTTGAGCTTTTTGAGCCTTTCACGAGGTCAATTGAGGTTCAAGAGTCACACTAGTTGTAAGTGGTGCCATTTTGCCTAACTCCCTACCTTTGTTTTTCAAACTGGTCAAAGAATCAATAAAATAAATAAATAACTTCAACAAAATTGATTTTTTAATTCCCTTTTCTTTATGATGACGTAGGAAATGAAATGTATTGACACGGTACAAAAGTTTGGCTGAGGCCTTGAAGGCGACAGCTTACGCCTGCGCTTACCGCGGAGCCATCGACGCCGAGAAGTCGGTCGGAACCCTAACCCTGTCTGCCCACACCTTCGATTCAAGGTACGCCTTCGATACCTTCCCGGCCACCCACGTCATATCCGGCCGCGCCGCCGGTTCCGACTCGACGCACCGCAGCGCTACCCGGATCAGCTTCTGCGCCGCGTCCACCGGGAACGAGTCCCGCAACCGCCGGTCCATCCACCTCCGTATCCGCCCCCACTGATCCTTTTCCTTCTCGTCGTCGTCTGCCCCGATCGCCTTCTGCGCCGCGTCGATCAGGGAGACTACGTCGAACTCCTTCCGTTCCTTGTCGAACCTGTACTTAAGCGGCTCCTCGCCGGAAAGCAGCTCCAGGAGTACAATTCCAAAGGCAAACACATCGGACCGACGGGAAACAGGTGCGCCGGAGATCACCTCAGGCGCTATGTACCCCCGTGTTCCTTCAATGTGCATCTGCCGCTCACCCTGCCCTTTTCTCAGCGAAGAGGGAATTGGGGTAATTTCGCCTACTTGTTCCTCGAGGGGATCGGAAATCTCCCCTGCGAGATCCGCGGCGCCGAAATGGCAGATCTTGGCGCGGAAATCGGGTTCGGTGACGATGATGGCGGAGCTAGTGACCTGATTATGGACTCCGGCGGACGCCGAGGAGTGATGGTGGATGTACTCGAGGCCTTGAGCGACGTCGGACGCGACCAGAACTCGGGTGATCCAGGAGGCGAGCGGGGTGAAGCCAGGGTTCCGGGCGTTGCGAAGGCAGTCGGCGAGTCTAGCGCCGGGCACGTACTCGTAGACGAGGTAGACGTATTCGTCCGCGGAGGATGCGCCGAGAAGGCGAGCGAGGCTGCTGTGGTGGGATCTAGCCAGGGCGGCAAGACGGGCGGCGAGGTCCTCTCGCTGGCGACGGAGGGATTTCTGGATGACGACGACGTCCCGGCCGCGGAGGTTACAGCGCCAGGCGGAGGAGGAGGCACCAGGGAGGCGCTTGGAGAGGAAGTTGTTGGTGGCGGCGCAACCTCCGAGAAGGGGTAGAGGCCAGGGGCCTCCGGCAGGGACGAGCGGACTGAGGCGAGGCTGAGGGCGGAGGAAGAGGAGGATGTGAAAGCGTGAGAGGAGGAAGTAGCGGAATTAAGGGGACGGCGGAGAGGTCGGCCACCTTGATCGGTGGGAGTTCCGTTTGAGGAAGCGGAGGCGCTGGCGGACGAGAGAGGCGCAGTGGATGCGGCGGCGGCGGCTCCCGATCTACTCCTGGATCCAGGTTCCAATGCCTCGGTGGCGGCCCGAGACCTGCACATTGAGCGGAAACATAGGATCGGGGCGGCAGTGGAGGCTAACGGCGGCGGCAGGAGGGCAGCAGAGAAGATAAGGACGGTGACGCCACCTCTGACGACGAGGCCGATGCGGTAAATTAATGGGCCAATTGGGTTCGCGTATAATAGGTGAAAGCCCAATTCCCCTAAAGATCACCTTATTCGATTGGATGGAGACGGAAACAACAATGGATCTGGAAATTAGGGAGAATAAACACTGGTTATATATTTTCAATTTTATTTTTTGAATATATATATATATATATAGAATAATGATTGAGAGAGCGAAAATGGAAGAGTGAAAATCATAGTGAATGACGTGACATCTTGCATGCACGATCTCTGACTGGTTCACCGTGCTCCCCAAGATATAGTTTGATTCGGTGCGGCGACCTTCGGCCAAAGGCCGCCGATGATATTCAAGCGATAATTGGACGTGTACATGTAAAATGTCACATCATATCACATCATTTACTATGGTTTTCATTTTTTCATTTTTACTCTCCTTATATATATATATATATATATATATATATATATTATATATATATATATATATAATAAAATATTGATGTGTACATTTCAAACCACCAATGTTGACTATTGGAGCACTGGCCAATTAGGTGCGCTCACATCGGACGGTTATCTGGCATCTGCATTGATTACTGGCCCACCTCGATCGTTTTCACCATCTCATTTGCTTTCTGTTCACGCTCTTCCCGTTTCAACCTCGTCTGGATCCTTTCGGTGGTTGAGGTAGTAGAAGAAGAGGTCTCCCAGCTGCCTCGTTGTGTTGACTTCGTCATCGCGCCATGGGAGCTCGGGGTCGCATCCCTTGAGGAGATCTGTCCTCAAGGGGATTCCCAATTGCCTTGGGTTTTGCGTGCTCCATCCGCCGGCGTTCTTGATTCAGTATCCTCAGAAACCGGTGAGTTTAAATTTGTATATATTTTCTTCAACTTGTTTGGAGGAAAAGATTGGATTTTGAGGAATGTTGACGAAGTAGAGGCTTAAATATGCCTGTTTGTAATTCCAGCTTTCAACACTGAAATCCGTGGTTTGATTGATCTGATAAAGTATTCTTATTTGTTTATGGGTTTAATCCTTAGTTTATTTGATTGTATTTTCAGATTATAGATACGGAGGGGATGCCATACCTAAATCTTTATTTTTCTTTGATTAAAGCCTAATCTTGATTCGAGTTGAATTACAAGTCAGTATAGTATTTAGGGGCTAAGAGTTTTTTTTTCAAATTTTTGTGTGACAGTAACCAAAACAGTCATGTTATGTAGATAGGATATGTCAATTGCGAACACCAAGTCTTCTCTTGTATTTATGTTGTAGTTTGATTTCTTCCTCTGAGTCTAGTGTTTACCCTTTGTTGATTGCAGTTATTGCCTCAAGGATTCAAAATTCTTGTTTGGACTGTGAAAATATCAAGCGAACCGATTTAGTTTCTTTTCTGTGAGACATGAATTGCTTCTCAATCCGAAATGAAGTGACTAAGGGGGTGGACTTCCAGGCTAGGATGTCTGGGTCAATTCGATCTAATAGCACCACATCTACTGAGCCTGACATGAGGAGGTCAGGATCTGAGTTCAACTCTGGGGATGTTACAGATATCAGCTCTGATTCAATGGGAAGGTCACATTATCCCAGTTTCTCCCAGAAACCGAACAATCTCAGAGTGTTCACGTTTTCAGAACTGAGGAATGCCACAAGAAACTTTAGCAGGTCGTTAATGGTTGGGGAAGGTGGCTTCGGATGTGTTTATAGGGGGGCAATCAAGAGCCTTGAAGACCAAAATTCTATGATTGAAATTGCAGTTAAACAACTAAATCGCAAGGGACTGCAGGCAAGTCTTTTTCCTTTTTTTACATATCTTGCTAGAATTATGACTGTGTTCTACATTTCCAAATTTATCTAACATTGTATAAACAGTGTTTTAGTTAAATGGACTGAAACAATCTTCTCATAGGGCTTGTACGAGGGATACAAAGCTAAAGAAAGTTATAGGACATTTCCGTTGCATTCGCTAGGATTCTATATCTATGTTAGTTGTTTTCAGTGACATCTGTATTCATTATCTACTATTTGTAGGGGCACAAAGAATGGTTGACAGAAGTTAATGTTCTTGGGGTGCTTGAACATCCAAACCTTGTCAAACTTGTGGGCTATTGTGCTGAGGATGATGAAAGGGGAATTCAACGTCTTCTTGTGTATGAATACATGCCAAATAGAAGTGTGGAGGATCATTTATCGAATAGATCTAGGACAACACTTTCTTGGCCCATGAGATTAATGGTGGCTCTTGATGCTGCTCGTGGCTTGGCCTACTTGCACGAAGAAATGGAGTTTCAGGTATCAAACTTCTTAGTTAACTCAGTATACATAATTTGGTCAATTTTTAGGTGATTGATTTTGTCAACAAGATAGTAATTGCTTTCTTTTCTATTTCAATGGACAGATTATTTTTCGTGATTTCAAAACATCCAACATTCTCTTGGATAAGGACTGGAAAGCAAAATTGTCGGACTTTGGATTGGCGAGACAGGGACCAACAGAAGGAATAACTCATGTTTCAACTGCCGTAAGTGATGCTGCTCTTCTCCCTCTTTATCTTATCATGCCATTTGAATTTAAATTCTTTAATGCAAAGATTAACACTGTCCATTGAAACATTTGACAGGTGGTAGGAACTTTGGGCTATGCAGCTCCGGAGTACCTGCAAACTGGTCGCTTGACTTCGAAGAGCGACGTATGGAGCTACGGGGTCGTCCTCTATGAACTTATCACCGGTTTGCGACCGATAGACAGAAACCGTCCCAGAGGTGAACAGAGACTCTTGGAGTGGGTCAAGCCATACATAACCGATGCCAAGAAGTTGCGCATAATCGTGGACCCAAAGCTACAAGATGACTACTCTCTCAAGTCCTTGACGAGGCTCGTTTACGTGGCGAACCGCTGCCTCGTGCGCCTGCCCAAGTCGAGGCCCAAGATGAGCGAGGTGGTGGAGATGGTGCGGCAAATCGTGGGGAACGCAGAGGTCACGGCTCCGCAAGCACCTTTAAGGAGTTCAGAAGAGAAGACAACACCGGAGAAAAAGAAGGGCATCAAGAGGGCTATGGGAGATCGGAAAATGGGCGAAAGCCTGCGTTTGGGATGCCACGGATGGATGCTCAAGCTTGTGAAGACCCATTGACGGTGATGAGATTGACAAGGATGGTTTCTGGACATAGTGACGCTTCTCAGTTAAGAGTAGCAAGTGTTTGTAACTGCATCAGAATGTATGTTGTTTCTCGAAGCTTGTAACAGTTAAATATATATCACTCTTACAGATGTTTGAGATGATAAGATTGACAGTGATGATTTCTCGACACAGTGACGCTTCTCAGTTCAGAGTAATAAGTGCAGGTAGCTGCATCAGAATGTATGTTTTTTCTGGAAGCTTGTATCATGTCAAATATATGTCACCCTTACCAATGTAGAGATGCGGAATCCTTATTTTGTACGTCGAATCATTCGCCAACTGAACTCCATGTGCTTAATTAATTTTACATTACGCAGGAAGCGTTTGGGGTTCTCGTAAGCATCTTAATTAATTAAACTAATGATCTTGTTCATCTCCGTTTTAAGCCTTAATACTCATGAGTCTAAGGGGAAGCAAACAGGAGTGGAGGGAAGGTTTAAATAAAGGGCGGATGAAGAACGTCCAGTGAGACAGGTGAGGTTAGTTTTCACGCTGTTCAGCTGGGGCTCAGTGGTTTAAGCCTCAGGGGAGACCCTGCAAGTGCTCCATGTAAATATGATAATTTTATGTGAAATCAATCGAGGATCAGATATTTGAAAAAAAGGTTTTTTCAATCTCGGGTGATCGGCTCGGTCTCACAAAAATTTTCCATCGGCCGTCAGGGTAAATCGAGAAGCGCTCGCAGTGAGCGGTCTAGAAGCCCAACGTCTCAGGATTCGCGCCCTATTTAGAGAAAAAATTCATGTAAATACGCTGTAGCTGGAAATTGAACCGTGAATGTCTGAGATAGTGACTAGTCAGGATCAAGGTTCGTAGAATCGCGATCCTACACAGGATCGATTTGGGGTCAGGATCGGATCAGTCAGGATAGGATCGTAAAATCGTACGATCCTATCAAAAACCCTTAAAATGAAAAAATATACAATTTTTATTAACACTATAATGAAAATAATCACGTTTAACTTCAAGAATATTCTATTTATTACAAGATGATCCAATTTAATTGTCAACCTATTAGATAATAGACATCTAAAGACTCATCATTTTAGAAAAAAGATATAACATAATATTATTAATCAAAAACTAACTAAAAAATAATTAAATAGATATTTAAATAATCTTAAAACACTAACGATGTAAAAGATAAAAAAAATAATAAAAAAGATTAATAATCTTCTGGGCCTCTGAAAAGGCTTTAAACAATATTTTTTGGGATTCAATCTTAAAACTAACTTGTAGATCATTGAACGAGTTTCAATTTGATATATTATAGGTCACGTGGTTCAATCCGAGTCAAAAGTTATGACCTCTTAAAGCTTTCATCGATCCTGTTCCGATCCTGTTCCGATCCTGTCCGATCCTATACGATCCTGTCCGATTCTGTCCGATCCTGCTGCGATCCTGCTACAAAAAATGATTCTGCGCGATTCTGGATCATTTTGTGGTCCAGGATCGTAGGATCGTACGATCCTACGATCCAGGATCGCGATTTTGCAAACTATGGTCAGGATACGATATTTGAAAAAAAAAAAATAATGAACCAGGCAGCAGACAAATTGAACCTGGGATGACCGGCCCGGCCCCACGGAAGTTTCCCACCGGTCACTAGGATAAAAAGATCCGATATTTGAAGGACGATATGGAAGAATCATCGATGTTCAATATCCGAACCAAATATTTAATTAAATAAAATATATATATATAAAATAGATATTTTTTTTAAAACAATTTATTAACAATTTGAGTTGATATTAAAAATAGATTATATACATGTTTAATTTATTTTAAAAATTATAAATATATATTTTTTTAAATAAGATGGGGATGTTAATGTATTTTTTTTTTTTGAATGATATAATTGAATTGAAAAAATAAAAATTATTAGTATATAAAATATTTGATCATTTAATAAGTATAAATATTTAAATGAATATCTAATATATGATTAATATGAAATCGATCAATTATCCTCGTTGGTTCTGGCTCCATGGATAGACCTTATCAGATAAAATTCGTGCGATGGAGATCAAACGGCAGATTGAGTCAATAGTCGGTGGCCACGAGTCATTGCGCGTCATTGTCGGTATGGAAAACAGTTTGTGTGACTTAAACAATTGATTTGCAAAATTACGGAATTACTCCGTTAGGTTGGAGTTAGATGTAATTAAATATCTTTTGTATCAATGAATGGGGCTAGCAGATTTAACTTTGGAAAATTTATTGTGCAGGCTTTCACCTGGTTATTTTTTTTATTTGTTAATTTAGATATTTAACTTTTTGAATTTAATTTTGAAAAACGACTTAATTTTTAAATATTATGAATAAATTCAAAAATATAAACATCTCATCGCAAATTTTTTATTCCACCCCAGAAATCACCCATCCTAAATTTTTTTTCATCTCTTTTCACTTCGTTATTCTTATAACATTGTAATTTACAACTTTCATGCCAATTGTTAATATCAAAATTTGAGGAGTTAAAAGCTTAAAAATCATAAATTAAAGGCTTTACTAAGCTTAGCCAAGTTTAGAGGACTTATTTGCAAAACAACCCCCTTAATAAAAATTCCCTTCTTTTCCTTCCTCTCTCTTCGCAGAACCACCCGAGCGATCGACGCCGCACCTTCGCCATCGTGTTTTCTTCTCCACGCGAGCACGTCGTAGCTTTCTTCTCCACCGAAACCTTCTTCCTCTTGGTGATGCTTTGTACTGCCGTGGTGTTGTGAGGTTAGTTCCTTTCAAGTTTCCCTTTTGACTGTAAACTTCCATTGGGTATGTAAATTGGATTTAGATGGAAGGCCTGAGAAGTTGATTATGCTTTGGTGGAGTTAAGGTTGTTCCTTATTCTTAATGGATTATGTTTAGTTCAAATTTAGAGTTATTTCTTAGGTTAAAAAATTGGTACTTAACCTTATAATCTAATTTTGATAAATTAGATTAAGAAAGAAATTCATAGTTACATTTAGATTTTTAATTAAGTGGATGGTGTTATTAGGATTTATCCTAATTTTGTCTATATATAGTATAGCTAATTACTTAATTTTTATGAATAGTTAAACTTAGTCCTTGATATAGGATTTTGACTTAGGACTTGCATGGTTGATGGTGAGAGGTTCACTTCGATGCGTAGACTTCATTTATGAGGCGGATACTTCTTACTTGATTCTATAACTCTGGTTATCTTTAAATGCATGGTTATTTTGTTATCTGAGTATATTTAATTACCTTAACTCTATTTTACTTATTTTCCTATTTGATACTTCTTTTTCTATGCTTTACTTTTGAGTTTAAAAACTAAATTTTCAAATATATAGTGTTAACTTTGGTTTTCCTGTTCTAAAGAATACCGTTTGTACGCGTGTACTATAATATTATCATGTGACTTATCTAGAGTTTGGTTAATATTAGATATACCCTACCCAGTAGGTTAGTTGCATGTTTATTTATTATGGTATGATTAGATTTGTGTTTTGTATTAATTGTATGATAGTTGACTTGATTAAGATTAAGTATGTTGGTATCATGCACCATATTGTATTTTTCCATGCTGACGGCTATCAACTTCCTTGTGGTTAAGTCCGTCGTTAATCATATAGTGGTCTGCTCACTCAATCACTCAAGGTAGAGGTAGTTATTAGATGTGAGCAGTCATCCTGTTGTGCTTCACTCAACCACTCAGGGTTGGTGGTACTTGTTGAAGTTGTAGCCGACAGTGACACCTGTTATGACCAAAAGGAATTTAGATATCTCCACAATGACATGATATTGTCCACTTTGGGCCTAAGCCCTCATGGTTTTGCTCTTGGGCTCTCCCCAAAAGGTCTCATGCCAATAGAGATACCATATTCCTTATAAACCAATGATCTTCCCATGTGTTTCTCAATGTGGGACTAAGTTTGCACCCTTGCAACCTCTAACAATCTCCCCTCAAACAAAGGACCACATGCCCCTACTACAAACGGAAACTTTTTCCGTTCTTGATGTCTGATCCACTAGGACTTTCTGCCCCTCGGTCCACCTGACCTACTAGGACTTCACCACCTAGCCGCAGCTAGAACTGGACTTCTTTGATCAAGACATGGGAGCCCACATATCTTTTATTTAAGGCTTAACGCACATGGTTAGATCTGGATGAGCAACCCGCTCTGATATCATTTGTTAGGACCAAATAGAATTTAGATATCTCCACAGTGACATGATATTGTCCACTTTGGGCCTAAGCCCTCATGGTTTTGCTCTTGGGCTCTCCCCAAAAGGCCTCACATCACCAAGTGTCCGAATGACACTATCAAACATCTTAATTCTGACCGTACCAATACCAGCAATTTTGCAGGATGCATTATTGCCCATTAAAACGGCACCACTCGAAATCGTTTCATATGTTGAAAACCAATCCCGATTGGGAAACATATGAAACGTACAACCAGAATCAAGAATCCATTCCTCACTCTGCTTCAAATCAGCATCAGAGGCAACGAGAAGTTCACATCCATTCCTCACTCTGCTTCAAATCAGCATCAGAGGCAACGAGAAGTTCACCGTCACTATGATTTTCGGCAACATCAACCTCACCAGACTTCTCTGTCATGAACAACTGCTCTAATTTTAGCCATAGTACAACATCGGATTTTTTTCTTCATACTTGCCGTTGTCATTAATCCCGGTTGGCATCCAACCTGGCTCTGATACCATTTGTTATGACCAAAAGGAATTTATGTATCTCCACAATAGCATGATATTGTCCACTTTGGGCCTAAGCCCTCATGGTTTTGCTCTTGGGCTCTCCCCAAAAGGCCTCATGCCAATGGAGATATTATATTCCTTATAAACCAATGATCTTCCCATGTGTTTCTCAATGTGGGACTAAGTTTGCACCCTTGCAACCTCTAATAACACCCCTCCGTTATTTATGAAGGCTAGGTAGACCCATGAGGTTAGTGGTCACACCCCCTTGGTCTTGGGGTTGGAGGTACACTCCTCCTAGGGTCTTTTGATATAGAGTGGTTGTGCTCCTCCCTTTTATTGGAGAGATTTTTCTCCCATGGATTGAGGTGATTCTCCCAGCATCCTATCCACTCAGTCACTCAAAAGAGATGGTTGTGCGATTACGTACAGTTGTCACAACCCTTACCTAATCGACCACACAAATGTGTTGTGATGGCTGTTAGATTGGTGTGTAGGGGTGACACATATCATTGCATCATTTGTATACGATGCATCTTTTATTTGTTTGAGATATGATTGTTTCACTTGATTAACATGCATATATGAATTTGATTTGCATTTAGTATTTAATCTGGATCTGCTCAGTAGTACAAGCTACTTATTGATTTAGTATGAGAATTTCCAATCATTCCCCCACTAGTTATATGAATTGTTAGGTATGCTTATGCATTTGTTTATGCTCTTATTTTAGTGACTATATACTTTGTTTCTACCTGCTTGATTTACCTTATTTACACCATGCATTTATCTATCCTTATGCTCGTAAAGTTCGAGCCCGGACTCACCACTCCTTGTCTCTATTTTTGTTTTAGGTAGTTGATAGCTTTGACTTGTGCTACCAGGAGGGATCTATCTGTCAGTCTTCAGTCTTGAGTATTTTTTATTATTTCGTATTTTATATTTTCTTATTCGTTAGACTTGTAAGTCTTTAGTGGACTTATACTTAATTTCATTGGTTCTTTATTTTCGTTTTGGACTTGTCCTTTTATTTCTGTTTTCTTAGTGGATGTGATGTTCTTGCTATTTCTTTAGTTGACTGATATTTAATTATGTTATGGGCTTTCAATTGTTACATTTATTTTACGGAGTTTATTATTTATAGTTTGGATATTATTAACTGCGTGGTTGTGATATCTTTAGTATTTTACTTACTATTATGATTGTGTTGTCAGTCATGTTGGCTAAGTTATATTTTGTGAATGGTCTGAATATGCATATAAAATTTTATATTGTTCGTCGTATAGGGAAGATATTATCTAATTTTCGAGCAAATATGAATTCTAGGGGCATGACACCAATATTAGATTAATTTCATTGATTAAGTTTAGTAAAGTTTTCAATCCATAGTCTCGAAAATAAATCATCAGGTATTATATATAAAATATTCTTCTGTTATATATATTTAAAAAAAACTATATATAGAAGATGATTTCACTCGCCGCGGAAGGTAAATAATCACCCTTTCCAGTTTCGAGCGATAGATCAAGGAAAGGAAGGTAAATCTTCCTTTCCGCTGTAAATGATTGATTTTTAAAACAGATATTTTCTCCGTTGTAATACAAATTGCTTGTGCTTAATTCATCGCTGCCGATACTTCGCTCGCTAGTGAGGATGTCCAACAGGGTCATTTCAGCTCAAAGCGCCACAAGGAGCGGTACTTCCTTACAGCATCTCTCGATGCTTCTTTCCATATTTTGCCCCCGATTTAATCTCAATATTCATAGTTGAATCTTTAATGATGATATATTTTATTTAAAAAAAATTCAAATCAAACACATATCTAATTATATATCGACATATTTTATAAGAAATTTTTCTTCAAATAGGACATGAATTCTGAAACTTTAAATTTTTAGATCATCTGTCACGAGCACTTTTCAATTTATTCTAATAGCAGATGAAAAATTTTCATGAGACCAAACTATTCACCTGAAACTCAAAATTATCCAACCTCATTAATTTTTTTTTCTTTCCTTATTCTGTTTCTGTTGTTTTTCTTAGTTTCAGAATTTGTTTGCTATCATATTGCAGGGAATTCTTTGATAAAGATTTGGTGACTTTTTTTAGTCTTATGAGGAATAACATTGTCTTGTAAAAACATAGTAGTTATATGGTAATTCCTGATATGAGCTATATAGGCAAATAATTCGGACATTGCCACGCACGTTTTTCCTTTCCACAAACTTCTCACACGTCGATTATTATTCTTCTTCATTAATTTTATCGTTTCCTATTTTATGGGATGAGTCATCCCTATTTTTTTGCGTTAAGTTTATCTTTTATGATGTATTTAAAGGGGTCGAAGCTTTGTGAAAAAGATCGATCGAAGCATTAATTTCCTCTCCAGTTTTTTTCACTGCTCTTACATTCATCGCATGTGTTTTGCCTTATAACAAATCTTGCGTTTGTTCTCTCCTACACTGTGCCTTGCTTTAATCGCTCATTGTGCTGTGTCTTTAATTGCTACTGTGCGGGTTTTTGTTTGAGTGCTACATTGTAATTTTTTTTGAACGAAGTGTGGCTCAGTGGCAACATTTTCTCTCTTTATTTGTTCTCTTCTTCTGCATCCAGTGCTATTCATCGATTCTGTGCCAACACTTGGTATCAGAGCGTTAGTAGTATAAGACATCCAAGAATCTACGATTCTATAAAATGTCGAGCATCCCAGTAAAGGAGAACGGCGGAGTGCCATTTCTCTATCCGATGCTAAGTCCTCACAATTACACTGTGTGGGCAATAAAGACAGAGGCGATCCTTGATGCCCAGGGAGTCTGGGAGGCGGTGGAGCCAGTGGAAGGAGCCCAGGTGGATGCAAAGAAGGACAAAAAGGCACGTGCATACATCTTGCAGTGTGTCCCCGAAGACATCCTTCTCCAAATTGCAACAAAGAAGACGGCGAAAGATGTCTGGGACAGCCTGAAGACGAGATATCTTGGTAGTGATCGGGTGAAGAAGGCACGTGTACAAACATTGAAGAGCGAGTTTGATGCCCTCCGGATGAAAGAGACCGAGACGATTGATGAGTTTGCTGGCAAACTCAGCGCCCTAAGCAGCAAATTCTCCACCCTTGGAGCCACACTTGAAGATTCCTCGTTGGTAAAAAAATTGCTCGATTCTGTCCCTGATAAATTCTTCCCTATTGTTGCCGGCATTGAGCAGTTCTACGACCTTGAGTCTATACCATTTGAGGAGGCTATAGGGCGACTGAAGGCGTACGAGGAACGAACGCTACGATTACGCAGCAACACCAACGGCACTGAAGGAGAGCTCCTACTTACTCATGCCGAATGGCAAATGCGACAAAAGGGGAGTAGCGTGGACACTTCATCAGGAGGCAAGGGACGTGGGTCCAACAGCTCTAATCATGGCAGAGGGCGTGGGCGTGGGCGAGGGCGCGGTCGTGGTCGTGGTACACAGCGCCAAGATAGTGGAGGAGGCACTAGCGGCAACAACAGTGGCACTCGTGACAAGAGACACATAAAATGCTTCAATTGTGAGAAAATGGGGCATTATGCGTCTGAATGCTACAGCAAGCGTCGTGGAGATGAGGCTCACCTCACTTGCGCCACCGATGAAGAGCCAGCACTAATGATGACCATGTCCCACGAAGAATCTCAGCGGCAGGATACCATTCTGCTCAGTGAAGAGAGGTTGCTACCGGAGGTGTACCGGGGCATCAAGAAAGGTGAAGACAAAGACGTTTGGTACCTTGACAATGGTGCCAGCAATCACATGACTGGACATCGCGAGAAGTTTCAAGAACTAGATGAAACTATCACCGGGAGGGTGAGGTTTGGCGATGGATCAACCATTGAAATCATGGACAAGGGGACGGCTGTGTTCGAATGCAAGAACGGCGATCAGAAGACTCTCCACGAGGTATACTACATTCCGAAACTTTGTAGTAATATCATAAGCCTTGGTCAGTTGACAGAAGCTGGGAATGAAGTGCACATGGAAGGAGATACCATGAAGGTGATTGATAGGAGCGGGAAGCTCTTGATGCTGGTAAAGCGAACGCAAAATTGCTTGTACAAGATAACCTTGAAGACATTCAAGCAAGTCTGCCTCCAAGCAAGCCTAGAAGACCCCACCTGGTTATGGCATGCAAGGCTCGGACATGTAAACTTTCATGACTTGAAGCTGTTGGGGGAGAAGAAATTGGCGGTTGGTGTGCCACTATTGCCCCAGACGAACAAGCTTTGCGAGGTGTGTGTGATCTCCAAACATGCAAGGTCGTCATTCCCGCACCAAGCAAACTTTAGAGCGACGAAGCCGTTGGAACTTCTCCATACTGATATCTGCGGGCCAATTTCACCAAGTACACTTGCTGGTAACAAGTATTTCTTTTTGATTGTTGATGATTACACAAGGTGGATGTGGGTATTTGTTTTGACAGCAAAGAAAGATGCATTCCAAGCATTCAAGAAGTTCAAGTCCGTGACGGAGAACACGACTGAGTACAAGATCAAAACACTTCGGACAGAGCGTGGCGGTGAGTTTCTATCCACGGAGTTCACTCGATTCTGTGAAAATGAAGGAATTGAGAGGCACCTTTCAGCTCCCTACACACCCCAACAGAATGACTTTGTGGAGCGTCGTAACCGCACAGTGATGGCTATGGCAAGATCTCTCCTCAAGGGTATACATATGCTGGCAAGGTTCTGGGGAGAGGCGGTTAGGCATGCTGTCTATCTGCTAAACCGTCTCCCAACTAAAGCGCTAGGAGAACGTACTCCATTTGAAGCTTGGATGGGGAGAAAGCCACATCTTGCCCACTTGAAGGTGTTTGGTTGTATTGCCTATGCAAAAAATACAACCCCTCATCTTAAGAAACTTGACGACAGAAGCTCACCTATGGTATACTTAGGGGTCGAAGAAGGCTGTAAAGCTCATCGTCTATTTGATCTAAGGCATGGCAAGCTACAAGTAAGTAGAGATGTAATATTTCAAGAAAATAGTGAATGGACATGGAATGCAGGTGCTGATAAAGAAGACTTACCTGGGTTTATGGTGGTGAATGCATTCAACACCGACGAGGCGATTGTTGCAGCAGACATTGAGGCAGGGGCGGAAGATGTCACACCATCGGCATCGACACCATCATCAAGCCCATCTACACCATCATCGACAGGAGCATCAAGTCCGTCTACACCATCATCGAACACCTATGCAACTACCTCACCTGAGCCCCTCGAAGGGCCAGTTCGTTATAGGTCCATTGCTGATATCTATGCCAACACTGAGGAAATAGTTGGTATTGATGAAGAGGAGAATGAGGTAATGCTGATGATGTCAGAAGAGCCGACCTGTTACCAAGAAGCTGCAACCGAGGCTTGCTGGTACGAAGCAATGGAGGAAGAACTGAAGACTATTGAGATGAACAAGACCTGGACCCTAACTGAGCTCCCATTAGGCCACAAACCTATCGGCCTAAAATGGGTGTTCAAACTGAAGAAAGATTCAGCTGGAAAAGTGGTCAAGCATAAAGCAAGATTAGTTGCTAAAGGCTATGTGCAAAGACAAGGCATCGACTTTGAAGAGGTATTCGCACCTGTCGCTAGACTCGATACTATTCGAGTCATTCTTGCACTTGCAGCAAATCAAGGCTGGGAGGTACACCATCTAGACGTGAAGTCGGCATTTCTGAACGGAGAGTTGGAAGAAGAAATATATGTCACTCAACCAGAAGAGTTTGAAGTACAAAATCAGAAACACAAGGTGTACAGGTTATCCAAGGCCCTCTATGGACTGCGGCAGGCTCCACGAGCTTGGAACATGCGGCTGAATAGGAGTCTGGAAGAGCTCGGCTTCAAAAAGTGTAATCAAGAACATGCAGTATATACAAGAGGTAAAAGAGAAGCTAGTATACTTGTTGGAGTGTATGTTGACGATCTCATCATGACAGGAAGGAGCACAGAAAGAATCAACAAATTCAAACAACAAATGATGACAGAATTTGAGATGAGTGATTTGGGTCTTCTCTCCTACTACTTAGGAATTGAAGTGGAACAACAGAAGAGCCGAATTTTACTTAGACAATCAACCTATGCCAAGAAAATTCTATCTCAATTCCAGATGGCAGATTGTAATGCCACAAAGCAGCCGATGGAACCCAAGACACAACTGCATAAAGACCTGGAAGGGACTCCAATTGATGCCACGGAGTACAGGCGCGTCATTGGTTGTCTAAGATATCTGTTACACACGCGGCCAGACCTATCATATTCTGTCGGCATGGCGAGCAGATATATGGAAAGACCTACAAGCATGCATCATAAGGTTGTCAAACAGATCCTCAGGTATTTGAAAGGTACAATCTATTTTGGACTTGCTTACACAAAGGGACCCCAGGAAATTAGTATATTCGGCTACTCGGACAGCGATTTAGCCGGAGATCTCGACGGGAGGAAAAGCACAAGTGGAATGACTTTCTATTTTAATGAAAGTCTGGTGTCCTGGAACTCACAGAAGCAGAAGACAGTGGCGCTTTCATCTTGTGAGGCAGAATTCATGGCAGCCACAACTGCAGCCTGTCATGCTTTGTGGTTAAGAAGCCTTGCCAGTGAATTAACCGGTAAAGAGCCAAAACCGGTGACTTTGTTTGTTGACAACAGATCTGCTATAACTCTCATGAAGAATCCTGTTTTCCATGGTCGAAGCAAGCATATAGATACAAGGTTCCATTTTATCAGAGAATGTGTTGAGAAGGGACAGATTGTGGTGGAGTTCGTTAATACTGGAGAACAGCGAGCCGATGCTTTAACTAAAGCTTTGTCAGGAGTGAAGTTAGCTGGCATGCGACAACTACTCGGCATTCGTGATTTAGAGTCATGTCAGAATTAGGGGGAGTAATATAGGCAAATAATTCGGACATGGCCACGCACGTTTTTACTTTCCGCAAACTTCTCACACGTCGATTATTATTCTTCTTCATTAATTTTATCGTTTCCTATTTTATGGGATGAGTCATCCCTATTTTTTTGCGTTAAGTTTATCTTCTATGATGTATTTAAAGGGGTCGAAGCTTTGTGAAAAAGATCGATCGAAGCATTAATTTCCTCTCCAGTTTTTTTCACTGCTCTTACATTCATCGCATGTGTTTTGCCTTATAACAAATCTTGCGTTTGTTCTCTCCTACACTGTGCCTTGCTTTAATCGCTCATTGTGCTGTGTCTTTAATTGCTACTGTGCGGGTTTTTGTTTGAGTGCTACATTGCAATTTTTTTTGAACGAAGTGTGGCTCAGTGGCAACATTTTCTCTCTTTATTTGTTCTCTTTTTCTGCATCCAGTGCTATTCATCGATTCTGTGCCAACAAGCTATACAGGCAGATGATTTGGATCCGTAAGCTCATATTTTACCTTCTAGTTTACAAGCAGTTAAAAGAGATGCTGTTCTTTCTGTAGTGCAAAATCCAAAGAGCCACTTCAAAAGCTATCATAAAATAATAGTATGATAGCCAATTTGAATTACACAAGCTAAATCAAATCATAGCGCGTTAGCATTGGAGTGCAAATTGAAATTGATTTGTTTGAGACATTTTTGCCCAATAAATACATAGTAACTATGATCCTGCATCGAGACCCTTCGAGAGACGAGCCACCGATGAACTGTACTGAATGTTGATGAAGTCACTATGACCCGAAAGATGAGGGGAGGTGAATTGTCTTCTAGGATGACTGAATATAATGTGTTTCTAGGATGACCCGAAAGATGAAGTCACAATCTTATACAATTTATTATATATTAATATCTAATATAATGTGTTTCATTATCATCAGATTCTTATATCATTAGAAGAAAAAAGTGAAAAATAAGGCACGAGTTGAAGCCTCAATTGTTAATGCATACATTATGGAGGAAGTAACAACTTTTGCATCATATTATTTTGAGCATCATGTTCATAACAAAAGACAAAGAGTGGGAAGAAATGATGAGGATCCTATTGATCCTAATCTAAAGTCCTTCTCAATTTCTAACTATCTTGGGCGACCAAGTGGACCATGTAATCAGAGATACTTAACTGGCCAAGAATGGCAGGTAACCCAGACATATATTTTATTGAATTATCCAGAAGTATCGTCATATTACGAGTTAGTATAAATATATATTTATATTTCTAATGTTGTAAATTATTTGTGTGATAAGTTTTTTATTTTTTTTGAAGGATTTTCCAAAACTTATATTCAGAATTGTCGCCACAACAGTTTGATGGCTTATGCAATGAAGAATTTTCACCATGGTTTAAATCATATGTAAGCAGACAATCTAAATTTGATTTATACATATGCAGATTTTTAACACTTGGCTTATTTGATTTTAGGTTCATGATAATTAAGCTCACCTTAAATATGAGATGTTAATCAATCTGTCATGGGGTCCAAAACCACTTGTACGGATTTGACCAACATACTTCATAAATGGATATAATTTTTATACTCAAGAATATGGAATGGAGAAGAGTGCAATGAATAGTGGGGTTTACGTTCAGTCATCCAACGACGGAGGTGCAAATATTGATTTTTATGGTTTGTTGGAAGAAATTTTAGAGATAGAATACCCTGGCCCAGAAATACGAGTTATCTTATTTATCTGTCGTTGGTTTGACTCTGTCAGAGGTATGTGTTAGGACCAATAGACGAGCTAGAGGGGGGTGATTAGCTCCGATTTGCTTGTAGATGATTTGTCGCGGCGGAAGACTTCAAGCAATGCTAACACTTTGGATTTTATTTGGTATCCACCCCGGCCGGGTGACTAATCCAAGGATCCACTCTCCTCACTCTCTCATACACTATGAAAGATCTCCTTCTTGAGGTGGAGAAACCTCTTACAAGCTTACAAGAAGATACAACAAGATTACAAAGCAAAACACAAATGAAATCTTACAAGATTTACAATGAATAAGCTCTATTTGCTTTCCTTGCTATCTTCAAGCTTGTGATCATCTCTAGAACTTTGGAAGTGCAGCAACACTAAGCCCCAAAGCTTCTCTTGAGATGGCGTGGAAGGAGGAAGAAGTGATGCGTCTCAAACCTACGCGAAAGCCCTTATACCCGACGCCTAGGGTTTCTGAATCGATTACCCAATCGATTACCACATCACACTTAGTCGTTCAATGGCTAGTTTTCGAACCGTAATCGATTACCCAATCGATTACTAGTGTCCTGAATCGATTGCCCAATCGATTCAGAGCTTCTCTGTTCTCTCACGCAAACCTCAGTGATTGATTACCCCAATCGATCAAGAGACACCTTAATCGATTGACCAATCGATTACCGATACCCTGAATCGATTACCCAATCGATTCAGGACTCTTCTGTCCTCCAGCACAAACTGCCATAATCGATCAAATGATCGATTCACCCAATCGATTACCCAATCGATTGAGTCCAACCTAGCTTGTTTTCACAAGTCTAGGATCCCCTACCAAGTGTTCGGTCAACCCCTTTGACCAACTTGGATTTCTTCTGCCTAGCTCCCAGCTCGGACTTAACTTGGTTCCCAACCAGATTCGCCTAACCCTCGAGTTAGGTCTAGTCTCTCGGTAGACTTCCACCTTGCCAGCATGCGATCTCCCCGATCCATCTGGACTTCACCTAGTCCTACTAGGTGTGCCTAGTCCCACTAGACCTTTTCCCATGCCAACGTACAATCTCCCCGATCCACCTGGACTTCACCTAGTCCCACTAGGTCTTTTCCGATGCCAGCGTGCGATCTCCCCGATCCACCAAGACTTCACCTAGTCCCACTAGGTCTTTTCCGATGCCAACGTGTGATCTCCCCGATCCACCTAGACTTCACCTAGTCCCACTAGGTGTGCCTAGTCCCACTAGGTCTTTTCTGATGCCAGCTTGTGATCTCCCCGATCTACCTGGACTTCACCTAGTCCCACTAGGTGTGCCTAGTCCCACTAGGTCTTTTCCCATGCCAGCGTGCGATCTCCCCGATCCACCTGGACTTCACCTAGTCCCACTAGGTGTGCCTAGTCCCACTAGGTCTTTTCCCATGCCAGCGTGCGATCTCCCCGATCCACCTGGACTTCACCTAGTCAAGTCTCCAGTCAACCTTGACCCACTTGACATCATACGACATTCAAACATAATTATCAAACATCCAAACATCCAAACATAAGCTTACCAAGCTTATTAGACATCGGCTCACCTGAGCCTAGTCAACCTAGGTCAACCCTGACCTAACCAAGATTGCACCAACAGTATGAAGGTGCATCCACACTATAATTTGGTTGAAATAAATCATAAGAGATTCTATAAAAGAAATGAACCATTTGTGTTGGCACAACAATCGATTCAAGTTTTCTATTCTTCATATCCTAGTTTGAAATGTGATAAGATTGATTGGTGGGCTGTTTGTAAAACCAAAGCAAGGAAAAAAATTAAGGAACATTGGGAAAATATTGCATATCAATAGGAGGATGTTGCAAACACATTTCAAACAGAGGAATATATTATTCCAACTTTATGAGATCCCAGTGGAATAGTCATAAACGTGGATGCATGTGAAATTAATGAGGATGAGAAGGATGAGGAGCAGGAGGACGATGACGACGACGACAACGATGACCAGGATGAGGATGTGGCTAAAAATGATAACGAGGACTTTGATGTTTGATGATAGGTAAAATATAGATTAATATGCAAATTTATAAAACTTATAAGTCATTCTTAATTGTTTATATATGACATTTTTTAAATTATATATTCTATTTGTTAATGCACTGCATTTTTTATAGGTCATTACAGGTAACATACAGTTATTTTGTTGCGTACTCTCTGATTAGATAGCAAAAATGGTAAGTTTTTTCATATTTTTCATTATGCATTGAAATTTTATTTATGCTTCGTCATACTTTTGTATGACAGTTTCGTCGTCGTGGGCATAGACGGTCTTCTCTTGGCCCTTTTGCTTCAGCACCCGATACAGGACCTTCACCTGCACCTTCTCATTCTCCGTCGCCAGTATCAGGTGCAGGATCTTCACATGCACCTTCTCATTCGTCGTCGCCAGTATCAAGTGCAGGACCTTCACATGCATCTTATCAATTGTCATCGCTAGTACTATCACACACACCTTCTCATTCAGGTGCAGGACCTTTACATGCATCTTCTCATTCACCGTCACCAGTACCTTCGCTAGTCCAATCTTCGGTACCCATGCAAAATCCTGAATCGACCAGAAACTCAGCCATTGAGTTGATAGACACTCGGGAGTTTATAGTTCCGATCAAAGATTCGTAAGTATTGTAAAATATCCTCTTTTTTTCAACTATCTTAATTATTTAATTTAGTTTATTTGTAATTTTCTGATAGGTTTGAAAATTTTGTATGGATTATTCACGATATTAATAGAATCGTGAATAATCACCGGGGAGGTGCTTCATATTCAAGCACTCCAACTGCTAATAAGGAGTTATTGGAATGAGTTCAAGGTATATTGCCTTTTGTTTATTTATGAAATTAAAGTTAGTATCTAATTAATTATTCTTTTTCATTTCAGCGGACATTCAATTGGGAGCCGAGTGCAGAAATGGAAATAAAAAGAATAGTTTAAAAAAAATATGGTGATCACATTAGGCATGTATTGAATCATGCCAAGACTCGGGGTAAAAAGCCACCATGCATCACTAATGAAAATTGGGTCAAGATCTACAATGTTTGGGAAACGGATGAGAGCAAAAGCAGGAGTTATCAGAATATAATAAATCAATCTTTTAATTCTGGAGACGCATCTGTTATATATGTGGGAGGGTCTATTAATATAGATGAGCACAGACGCAGATTGATAATTTATTTAACTCTCTCACTAATTTTTAATTTATATCAAATTATTTCATTATTTCTAATGGTGTTTTTTAGACTAAGGAAATGGGGAAGGAGCCCGCATTCATTGAAACTTTCACTCATGCTTTTACAAAAAAAAAAGACAAGACTTGGAGTGGGGATAGAGCCAAATTAATAAAGGTTAGGATTAATTTTTATTTGATTTTAAAATATTATTATTGTCATTGTATTATAATTATTCTTATGGCAATGCAGGACAAATATGATGAGTTAGAGCTAGCACTGATAAATTCGCAAGCTAGTGAAAACTCCGATGGCTCTGAACCTTCTGTTGGCAACAGTATGAATTTATGGTTGGAGGCTAGTAGGGGACCCAAAGGGGGAAGAATATTAGGAATGAGTTTCTTGAGCAGAACCCAAAGAATTGCCAGCACATCTTCCTCTTCTACCCCACCGGTAGTTAGGGCTCAGATAATTAGCTTGACTGAAGAGGTATCCCATTTGAAAGGGATAATATTACAAAGAGATGAAGAAATGCCGCAAAGGGATGAGGAAATTAGAGATTTACGTCGGCAACAGGGACATGATCATGCGACATCTTCAGTTAAACTCCACTCTAATGCAGAATTCTCTCCGTTCAAGTGATGATGGTGGCGGCGATGATGTAGATCATAGTGCTGCTTCTTCGTAACTTTATTATGTATGAATATTACTTATCTCATAATTAGTATTTTTGAATATTAATATTTGTCTGTGAAATTTTTATTATTGTATGTTTTATTAATACCATTTTTTTTTTAAACAGGGGTAGTCATTAAGGATGCTATTTACTTAACAATGCATGCTATGTTAAAAAGTTTAGCTATTAAGGATGCTATTTATTTAACTATGCTATGTTAGAAAGTTTAGCTATTAAAGATGCTATTTATTTAACCATGCATGCTATGTTAGAAAGTTTAGCTATTAACCATGCATGCTATGTTAAATAATTTAGCTATTATAGATGCTATTTATTTAACCATGCATGCTATGTTAGAAAGTTTACCTATTAATGATGTTATTCTATGTAACAGTTTTGTATGTTTTATTAATACCATTATTCTATTTTGAACAGGGTTAGTGACGACAACTAAACTGGTAAAAATATTAAATTTTGTGTTAATTTAATAAATTATCTTTCCTAATATAAAAGATTTTATTTGTTATTAATATTTTTAATTTATTTTGAACAGGATTAGCAACGGCAAATAAATTGATACAGTTGTTAAGTTTTGTATTAATTTAGTAGATGTTTTTATGTTACGAATGATTCATTTTGTTATTTGTTTGTTTATGTAGGAAAGAAGAAAATGAAACAAGCAATATTGCCAATGGAAGAGGTTGATATCTTGATGTTCTTGTATTTTTTTCATGACTTTATGGATTTCTATGGATTGGATGTGATCACTTATCTTGTAATTTATTTGGATGTTATCTATCTGTATCGATATGGATATGATGATATGTTTCATTTAGATGTTAGATATTTGTATGGATATTTGGATTAGATATCATTTCATTTAAATGGTATATATTGTTGGAAACCGGATGGCTAGAGAGGGGGGTGAATATAGCCAATCACTTGGACTTAGACACAAGTCGAATTTCTGCACTCAAACTTATCAGTAGCACAGCGGAAGAAATAATCACAGAGTAAGCAGAAAACAGAAAATGAAAGCAAAGCAAACACAACTAGCAAGATCGCTAACAAGGAAGGTTTACAAGGTTCGGGGATAACTTGCCCCTACTCCTTGGCGTGCCCTTAAGGTGGGTGATCCCTTGATCGTCGGCAAATCAAGCCCCGGTTATCACCGGATAGAAAGCAACCTCCTTCTCGGTGGAGAAACCTCTCCACAGCGTTTCAATCACAGATTTAAGTTTAAGCACAAAGAAACAACAAGAAGGATCTTACTCAAACACTTAGCAAGGACAAGAACACAACAAGCTTTCCTGAGCTCCACCCAGCGGCTATCTCACGCAAGAAACCCTTCATCGTATCTTCCCACTGTCGGACTCCAAGCCTCTTGTTCTCTCCTTCAAGCGCTCAAGTAATGGATGATTGCTTCTCGATTGCAATAGCTTGCTCAAGGTGATGACACTTCAGAACGCGCAAGCTAGATGTGGAGAACACAAGGCGCAGCAAGAGCTCTGTTCGCAAAACACTTGAACTCAACCTCTTGTTCCAACGAAGCCTTCTTCTGCCCTTTTGTTTCTCCACTCAGCATCAGGTGACAGCATCTCCTGCAGCCTCCAGCTGCTTCTCTGCCAACGCCAGCTACCACTGAACCCTTCCTGGACTTCCTGAGCTCCCCTCAGCCAAGCTCCAGTCAACAGCTCCAGTCTGCAGCTCCGGCCGTTGCAACCTGAGATGGAAAACGGACAAACCTGCTCCAAGGAAAGCCTCCATTGACTTCTCCTTGAGTGTTTGAATCCTCCCCTGTCACCTGCAGCTTAATCAGAGTGTTAGAGCAGCATATCAAACAGCAAATCATATATCAGATGTTAAGCGCAGAGAATTGGATACGTTCAAACGCGATTAGAGCGTCTGACAGTGCATTTTGAATTAAAGTGATCGGTCACCGGACCGATCAGATAGCCTCCTGATTAGTCACCAGATCGATCAGGCTGGGTCCAGACCGATCAGGCTCCGTTCTGATCGGTCCCCAACGCTCGATTAGAAATCGCGATTTCTTTGGTGTTGAGGCAATCAACCCAAGAATGATCAGGAAGATCATGGTTTTGATGTGCGTGCCAATAGGTTTAAGGTTAGGGTGTTGGTTGTATTTGATATGTGTGATTAAGTTTGCAGGACTTGAAAAATCACACTTGGTGGACATATCCGAGGGACGAGAGCCGAGGGAGGAGAACTCCAAGGGCAAGCCGGGAAGTGAACTTCAAGGGCACACGTGAAGGGTGGCATGGAGGCAAGTCAAGGGAAGGCTTGCGTGCGCATCCGAGGGACGACAGCTAGAGGAAGAGGACTTCAAGGGGCAAGACAAGGGAGCAGACCTGAAGGCACACGTGAAGGAGAAGGTCCGGAGTGGCTGAAGCTGAGCTGTGAGGCAGGGCAGTCGACTGGCCCAGAGGCAGTCGACTGCCAAAACCCACAGAGAGTTCGCAGCTTCGGACCAGTCGACTGGCCTTGGGGCAGTCGACTGGTATACCCCAAAACTAGTCGTTGGCTAGCTGTTTGCTAGCCGTTGGTTAGCCGTTGGCCAGCATTTATAGCTGGGCCCGTCGACTGCCCTAGGGGCAGTCGACTGGTACGGGCTGGACAGCATGCGAGGCTGTCCTTTACTCCTATAAAAGGAGGACTGTTTGGCTCAAGCAAACGACGGTTCTTGTGTGTAACGAAGTGCTACTAGTGACAAGAGTCCTTAGCCCTTCCTCTAGTAATTACTTGCATCTTGTAAAGAGGAAGAGCACAAGATTGTAAAGGTTTTCTCCACCTTGAAGGAGGGTTTCATAGTGGAGGTGGTGAACTCGTGCGGATCCTTGGATTAGTCACCCTTAGGGGTGGATACCAAGTAAAACACTGTGAGTTAGCATTGTTTGTATTCTATATATTGTATTGTGCTAACCGTCTTGTAGAGAAAAGCCGAGCCATCGATCTTTTCATTTGGGACTCTCCTGGATCGATCACCAGACCGATCCCAGGTTGTGGGTCGATCACCCAACCGATCCACCCCTTTATCGGGCGATTTCTGAGTTTCGCAGTCCAGACCCCCTGGGGACCAAGAACAATACCGAACTGAGCGAGCATGCGATGGTCTAGACGGCAATCTTGTCGAACCATGGGTACAACACGACCCTGTGAAACGTCAATGCCAACCGACTCCAGCCAGGCAGTGATGATATGGCCAAAGGGCATGTGGATTGTCCGGGTGTACGACAAACTATGGACAATGATAGAGAAATAGACCGAAGCCACTGGATCAAAATCTAACTGTTGATGCATCCCGTAGAGCATCAAGCAGTGGAACGGTTGAATCTCATCTAGGTGTTTCGTAGTAGTTGGAAGGAAACAATTGGTGATGATCTTAAACAAAACATAGTCAACAGGGGAAAAGCGAAGAGCAGGAAATGTGGGAAAATCACGGGTGCGCTTACCGGAACCCCTTGGCCTGGGATGACCTAGAAAGTACTCGTAGATGGAATCAGGAGTCACTCCATCAAAGGGAACCGGAAGGGGATTAGGAGGATAAGGGTAGAGAAAGAAATCATTTTCTGACCAGCGACAGCCGAGAAAATCAGTGAAAATAGATCGATTAAAATCAAGGTCTATACTGGCCACACGGGTCCTCCACCCCGTGCCCTCTCCACTCACCATGTTATTATAGAATTCAGAGACCAAGTCAAGATTGATCGGCCTCTCAAGGTAAAGAATGGATTGAAGATTATAATGTGTAATAATTCGTCGGACTGTCGGGCAATGTTCATAGATGAAGGATTGGTCTATAGTTCGACATGGCATTAGTTTGAAATTGCGCCACTGAAAGTTTAGAGCCAAAGTAATATTCTGAAATCTAGTATGTGGAGGTGGTTGAGGCCTTGAAGGAGGGTTAGATGAAGAAGGGGTGTGCCCCCTCGAACTGCCCTCAGCAACTTCTTTACCCTTAGAAGACTTTCTAAAGATTGGAATTGGTCAAAGTTAGAATTCAAACAAGTTAATCATGACACCAATCACAAGAATAGGATTTGATCAAATTGATCAAGAAAGGTAAGACCCAATCAGAGAATGTAATCAAGACACAATGATCAAAAGACCACATTTTAATCAGAGGTGAAATTTATCAAGGATAAGAGACGGCACAGATGGGTCACGGCCAAAACAAGAAGGTCACGACACCACACCAAGAACAAATACCAAAACATGATTAGCTTCATATACATATAATCCATGAACAGAGTCATAAAGGAAACTAAATCAAAAACTCACTTTGGTGCCATTGAAGTTAGTTTGGATGGATCGCAAAAACTGGAAGAAGAACTTGCTCAGGAGAAGCTCTCGGCGCAAGACAGAGACGCAGAAAACTTAGAGCAAGTAGAGAACTTGCAGAGAACAAGGAGACGCCCGTAGAGACCTGATAAGTACCATTTTATTGATTATTTTAATTGCTAAAATCCATGTTTGACCTATGATTTTATTTGTTTAATTGTGATTTTACCCTAGGTTTTAGGATTTCCTCTTATTTTGGACTTAATTGCAAATGTGCACATTTTTGGATTATTTGGCCACTAATTTTCTAATATATTTTTGTAGGCATGAAAGGATCTTGGACCTAGGGCATACTGGGTCAAACTTGAGTCGGAAGTGACCCGGATCGAGTTATCAAGATTACGATTAATCCGGGCCATCTGATTCAAGAGCCGCTAGATCTGAGCCATCCGGGACCATCTGAAGCAATCCGAGCTACGGTTAGGGTTGATCAAGCACTCTGATAAAGATCTGAAGGTTTCATCCAAATCAGAGCTCAATCAACCGTTGGATCAAGCTTGGAGGGCTCTAGATCGTCCATTCACAGATTAGGTTGATCTGGACCATCCGTTGCAAATCTGGAGGATCCGAGCTACCACGAGGCAGATCCTGACCCCAGATCATCATCCTCAAAGTTTGGCTCAAATCAGAGCAAGATCAGCAGTTGCATTTCCTCAAATCAATCTGGGACGTCCATGATTAAGTACTTAATCAAAATTTTCCACTGTTCTTCTCCTTGTCGCGTCCTCGCCGCAGTGGTTTTCTTCGTTTCTTCTCGTTTTCTTCAGCAAGTTCTTCATCTGAAGGCGTGACCACCTCAATTCGAGCTCATTCTTGAGTGACAGCAAGGATTTGGATTGGGGATTAGCTTAATTTCGGTTTTAGCTGTAATTTCAGTTTCGCACAACAATTCTGTTTCTGAAATTTCTGGGTTAGCAACTTAGTTTCGATTTTGAATTGTCTTGCTGTAATTGAACCTCAGTTCTTCTCATTAAGTAGTTTAGGAGTTGTTAAGTTGACAATCAGAATCAATTTCAATTAGTTTTATACCCAAATCCTTGCGTGCCATTTTTGTTGCTTGCGTATCACTCTTGCGTGCCAGATTTAGTTTCTGTAGGTTTATAGCATGTAGCTTCTCAGTTTTGTGCCAAGTAAACATTAGTTTCCTTCATGTTTGTCTGAACTTAGATTAGAGATTCAAATTCAGCTTTCATCTTCTTGTTTGAGCTTGCAAATTCTGCACCCTTCATTTCTGCATCTTCATTTCCTGCACAAGCTGCGTTTCAGATTCAACTTGCGTGCCAGGGCAATTTCTGCATGTTCTGCTGTAGTTTCTTGATTTTGTGTCGAGTAGATCTCATATATCTTGTCTAAACATTAGATTGCGCATTCGAATCAGCTTGCTTAGTGAATTTAATTTCTGCATTTGAAAGGATTCTGCAAATTGGCACAGTGTTTTTGCATTCCTTGTTCTGTTTTTGTATCTGAAATTGCTTGTTTTAGTTTTGAATATCAATTACTGTTAGTTTGATTTCCAAGATAAAGTGATCAGTTTTGATTCAGAATTCATCAGTAACTAGCTTTGCATTTAGGATAAACCTTCGGTGCATGAGTCTCTACCTTGTGTGTCAAATTTGGTTCACTCTTCCACTTTGTATCAAGATGAGGCTAATGCATTGATTGGTGTCAAGTTGATTGCTGTTTTTGCTGTGCCATATAGTTTGAAATCAGTTTGTTTTGGGCTTGGATCATTACTGAATTCCTAGCTTCCTTCCAGCATTAGTATCAAGTTTCACTTTTACCATTAAGTTTGAAGTTTTTGCATTAGTTTCAATTGAAGTTTAGCTTCTGTGTTGATTTAATTGTTTGGCATTTAGTAGCAATTGAATTCAGATTTGCTCCTCTAATTCGATTAAGTTCCTTTGGGTGAATCGGTTTCCCTTTGATTGAGTTATCACTTGCTATCGCCCTTTTATAACATTTGTTTAGTTTTCATTTATTTTTATTGCCATTTCATTTCATTGCATTTTCGTTTCCAATTGCAACCCAAATCCCAAACATTTACTTAATGTTGGTGCCCCGGTTAGTTTTGATGTGATCCACCAAGTTAGTTGGGTCCTGTTGGTTTACTGATCCCTCTGCTAAGTGTGCAGGAGCTTAGGTACGGAGGAAGTCGAGCGTAAGACGTGGCGGACGAGAAGGATTGCGCGGGAAAGCGAGCCGACGGGCTCGGTGCAATCCGAGGGACGCGGAAGCTGCGGAAGAGTACACCGGTGGAGTGAGAAGGACGTGTGCGGTGTCCGAGGGACGAGAAGCCGGGAGGAAGGACGCTCGAGGGGCGAAAGGCCGGAGTCGGGTTCAGGTGAGCCTAACTTCGGTTGGCCGGAAATCACCCAGAAGACGAAGAATCAAAAAGACAAGTCCAAGCGCCCAAAAGAAAAGAAAAAGTTATTTAGTGCCAAGGAGGATCGAACCCAAAACCTCATCAACAAACACTAACCCAACTACCATTTGGGATAAAGGGTGATTGCATTAAAAGGTTGCCAATATTCGAAAAGACTAGTTCAATGCCCAAAAGAAAAGAGAAAATGATTTGGAGCCAAGAAGGATCGAACTCGAGAAATCAATGGTACACGGTAAACCACCTACCATTTGGGATAAAGGGCGATGGCAATAATATGTTTCCAATATTACTACTTAGAGATTAGAACAGCGATATGGAAATTCAAAAAGCCAACACGAGCGGAAAGATAAAGTTTTAATTAAAACTTTATTTCTTAAAAGATAATATTACATTATCCTTTAGTCAAATCCAATGGATGCAGTTAATCCCATCCAAGATCAACCATCTAGATTACATCCATGGATCAACGACCAAGAGAAAAGTCATCAACAATCAACAATCCAGATTCATTCTCTTAGGCTATAAATAGACTTAGAGGTTTTATTTTTTCTTATTCAATCAATTCCTTCTGTAATTTCTTTAAGTCTAAGTGTGCTTCAGTTGTAAGGCTTCTCCGCCACAAGGAGATTTTCTGATTGAGCGTTAACCGTCTTGGAAGCAACGACCAAGTTGCAACCAAGTTTTTCTTAAAGACGAGTGCCCTCTTGTTTTATTTCTTAACCATTTATTCACCCCCCTCTAGCCGGACCAACCCGATCCTACAAGTGGTATCAGAGCCAGGTTGCCGCAGAAGGACTAACCGCCAACTGCAGCAAATCTCAAGAAGATGGTTGGACCAGTGATATACCCGCCTAAGTTTGAGGGGGAGTTCACGGCATGGAAACGGAAGATGCAGGTATTTTTTGTTACTGATTATGAGTTATTAATTATTATGAAAAATGGCTATGCAGCTCCAAAAGATAATGAAGGAAAGATCAAGGATCCTGACTCCTGAAATAAGAAGGAGCAAGTAGACGCAGTTGCTAACGGAAAGGCAGAATTCCATCTGCTGACCGTCCTCCCAGAGCAAGATGTCAACCGGATCGGTAAGTACGAATCGGCGAAGGAACTTTGGGAAAAGTTTCTCGAACTGCACGAAGGCACCTCGGAGGCAAAGCTGGCGCGACGAGATGTTCTTCGAAACCGACTAACAAATCTCCGGATAGAAGATGGAGAATCTGTTGCGAGATTGCA
This sequence comes from Boesenbergia rotunda, assembly GCA_024364735.1. NCBI lineage: Eukaryota > Viridiplantae > Streptophyta > Magnoliopsida > Zingiberales > Zingiberaceae > Boesenbergia > Boesenbergia rotunda. Next base: position 480,723 of record JAGFNQ010001596.1, read on the forward strand.
TGCTAAGGTAAAAGAACTAATCACAAGCCTCGAAAATCTCGGAGAAACGGTGACCAACCGCGATGCACAAAGGTATGCGCTAAACGCATTTCCGAGAACCCCGGAATGGACCTCGATAATCGACGCATATTATATTTCAAAAGATTTAGAGGTAAGTACGTTAGAACAGTTATTTTCTATTCTAGAACTTCATGAATCTCGTTTTGTAGAAAAGAACAGAAAAGCAGACAACATCGCACTGAACACAAGGAAGATCCAACTCGACGAAGAATCTTCAGCAGACGATGAAGAAACAGCACTAGCGGTAAGAAAGTTGTATAAATTCATTAATACTAATCGCTTTAAAAAGGTGCAGAGAAAGAAGAAACGCATGATCCGATGTTGCAACTGCAACGAGGAGGGACACCTGAAAGATCAGTGCCCCAAACTCAAGAACCAACCAAAGAAGAAAAAGACACTAAAAGCTACCTGGGACGAGACTTCGTCAGATGAATCGGAAGCCGAAGAATTCGTTGGACTTGCACTGATGGCAAGTCACCAAGATGAAGAAAGTACCTCGGAAGAAAGTAGCAACGAAGGGGAAATCCCTAACTTCGAAACTGACCCGGTAAGTGAGGTATGCCTACTTCCACCTGCTCGAATTTACTCTATACTAAAATCTATGCTAAAGTCGATGAATAAATTAGAAATAGCAAACTCTGAATTAAAAGAAAAATTAGTCACTCCATGCTCATCTGATCTATCTGACCAACTGAAAATAGAGAATGAAAATTTAAAAAATTTAGTAGAAAAATTAGAAAATGATATTGCATGTTTAAGAACTAAAAAGAATTTTTATCCTGAAAATCTGAATTGGTATGTTAAAAATCACAGGGGTCAACTTAAAAAGTGACCAAGAACTATATTCCTCCTAGATTTTTAATTAACCCTGTAGATAGGAACTTATTTTGGGTTCCAAAGTCTATTTTAAGTTGATTATTTTTCTTTCTATTACATATGCGCTTAATTATCTGATATTTTTTTTATATTAGGAAATTTAGTTTGATTAATTGTTACTAAATAAAAATTGTATCTCTAACTTTTCCAAATGCATAATCTTGTTGTCTATATACGAAGAATTTTTTTTAGATTTTTTTAACACGTTTCGAATTTTCATGATTTTATGTTCAAAATTCGAATCTTAAATATTAAAAATAGAAAACAAAGTTATTTTCTCAGATCTGATTTTTCCATGATTTAGATATAATTAAAAGAATTTAATAAAATTTTTATTCGAATATTTGAAGCAATTTTGAATTTTTAAATATTTTTTCTTCAAAAATTCTATTCTGTTGGGTTTTAATTTATTTTTAGACTTGTTGATCGAATTTAAGATTAAAAATTTTTTTGTATAACCCCATATACCTATCATCGTTGTATACAAAATATTTCAGATTTTTTAATTGATATTTCAATTTTCTATAAATATTTTACTAAAATCAGATTTTTATTTTAAAAAAAAATCGATAGAAGGATATTTTGACCAGATCCAAATTTTTAGAATCTTTACATCAGATGCTGAATCTGTCAAATGTTTTTTAAATTTTATAAGCCAATTTTAGAATTTTAAAAATTAAATTTCGAATTACTAAATCAAAAGGTGTTTGATATTAATACTTTTCCTTTCCCTAGTTTCTTTCCCTATTTTTGCTGTGATCAAAGGGGGAGAGTAGCCTGAAGTTCAGGGGGAGATGATAGTTTTGCATGTCAATATGGGGGAGATGATAGTTTTGCATGTCAATATTTTTTCCCATGCTTAACTGCTTAATTTAGTTTTACTAAATTCCTTATTTTTTGGTTTAACCCTAATTGAACTTGGATTGATACACATCAAAAAGGGAGAGATTGTTGGTGCCCCGGTTAGTTTTGATGTGATCCACCAAGTTAGTTGGGTCCTGTTGGTTTGCTGATCCCTCTGCTAAGTGTGCAGGAGCTTAGGTACGGAGGAAGTCGAGCGTAAGACGTGGCGGACGAGAAGGATTGCGTGGGAAAGCGAGCCGACGGGCTCGGTGCAATCCGAGGGACACGGAAGCTGCGGAAGAGTACACTGGTGGAGCGAGAAGGACGTGTGCGGTGTCCGAGGGACGAGAAGCCGGGAGGAAGGACGCTCGAGGGGCGAAAGGCCGGAGTCGGGTTCGGATGAGCCTAACTTCGGTTGGCCGGAAATCACCCAGAAGACGAAGAATCAAAAAGACAAGTCCAAGCGCCCAAAAGAAAAGAAAAAGTTATTTAGTGCCAAGGAGGATCGAACCCAAAACCTCATCAACAAACACTAACCCAACTACCATTTGGAATAAAGGGTGATTGCACTAACAGGTTGCCAATATTCAAAAAGACTAGTTCAATGCCCAAAAGAAAAGAGAAAATGATTTGGAGCCAAGAAGGATCGAACCCGAGACATCAATGGTACACGGTAACTACCATTTGGGATAAAGGGCGATGGCAATAATATGTTTCCAATATTACTACTTAGAGATTAGAACAGCGATATGGAAATTCAAAAAGCCAACACGAGCGGAAAGATAAAGTTTTTATTAAAACTTTATTTCTTAAAAGATAATATTACATTATCCTTTAATCAAATCCAATGGATGCAGTTAATCCCATCCAAGATCAACCATCTAGATTACATCCATGGATCAACGACCAAGAGAAAAGTCATCAACAATCAACAATCCAGATTCATTCTCTTAGGCTATAAATAGACTTAGAGGTTTTGTTTTTTCTCATTGAATCAGTTCCTTCTGTAATTTCTTTAAGTCTAAGTGTGCTTCAGTTGTAAGGCTTCTCCGCCACAAGGAGATTTTCTGATTGAGCGTTAACCGTCTTGGAAGCAACGACCAAGTTGCAACCAAGTTTTTCTTAAAGACGAGTGCCCTCTTGTTTTATTTCTTAACCGTCTATTCACCCCCTCTAGCCGGACCAACCCGATCCTACACTTAAAACCCAAAAACAATCACGACGCATAAATACAAGCTTGAATCATACAACATCAACTAGTCCCGAGGAAAAATACGACCTGTGGCCCCTTTACTACGTTTTCATATTTTGATTGCAAAAAGGGTTTCCAGCATATTTTTATAAATTCTAAATTTCAGACCCTCATTTGTGACAGTCTATTTTGGGTCTATCAAATTTTTGAGATGTTTGAGATGTTTCTTAATGTTATTTTGCCCGAGACGGACAAAGATTTAAGTGTGGGGGAGTGACTAGTGATTTGGAAGCAATTTTTATCAAGGATGCACTTCATTTCGAAATTTTTTTTTTTTGCCAAGTGAGGTGAGTTTGGTGCCAAGAATGAACAAGAGAGATAGAAGCAATTGGAGATCGAGCTTCCTTATCATATTTTGAAGATTTAAGTGGCAAGCAATGGAAAAATCTGTGCCATTTCAAAGGAAGAAAAAGTTTGTGCCAAAGTGGAAAGAAGTGGCAAGTTGAGTATCAAGAGATGGAATCCAAAAGCAAAAGAATTCAAAGAGGAACAAATTCATTCAATAGCACTAGGTTGCAATGGAGGTCTACTGCCACTTATCGAATGTAAAAAGAGAAGGGAAACAAAAGAAAAAGAAGCTGAGCAGAAGTGGAACAAAAGCTGAACAAAAGCTGAAAACAAAGAAAAATTCTGCACTAAGAAGAAAAAAAAAATTTGGAGCATGTTTTGGCCACTTTGCTTTATCTGAATTGAATGCTGGAAATCAGTGTAGAATCTCCGCAATCGAGCTTAAGAAGAGAAAAATCAGTGGGAAGCTAAACTTGTAGAATGGCTTTTAATTGGATAAAACTCTTGGGGAGCAGATTTCTGAAAATCTATGCATTGCTGAGGCTGGAATCAAAGTTACTGATCTGATCTGGAATGGAATGGAATGGATTTGCAGCAGAGACAATCTGAATTTGTGGCCGAAACAATGATCAAGCAGCTGACCATTTATGGATTGCAACTAAACTGAATTGCAGCTGTACTAATTTTAATGATGCAAGGGGCTGTTGACAAGGATTAAAAGCAAAACCAATTGGAAATTACCAGGAATTGAAGGCTGAAAGGTTGAGAATGAGAGCTGAATTGCAGCTGGACAAATCTGAGTTCAAGGAGAATCTGTGCAGAAATTTTCATACAAGCAGTTTTTGCACAAGTTGGTATCAAGATGAATCTGAATTTGATTTTTCAAGGTTGTGAATCAAAGAATGAAGCACCGGAATATGTCAAAAAGTGTCGAGTGCATCTTTGCTGATCAGAATTGGACAGGAAAATGGCTGCTAAGAGCTCAGATCAGAGTCAGAATTTGAAAGGCTGACCAAAGGCTGAAAAGAAGCTGAATTCCTGATTCCTAAGTTAGTAATGTGTAGCTGAGTTTGATCAGAATTTGTAAAGCAGTTTATTTAAAAGTTTGGTAGCCAAATTACAAAGGAAGAGTGAATAAGATGAAGATGAACTTGAGTAGAGACTTAGCTGCAACTTAAATCTGCAGCTGATATAAAAATCGGTGTGATACTATGAGGTAAATTTAAAAACAGCAAGTGGCAATTCCTTTAAAGCTCACGGCAAGGGCTGAGTTGAAGCTGATATCTGATAGGAATTTGAGCACATAAGGACTGAACAAGCAGCTGACTATTTAAAGTAGAGAAAGAAGAAAAACAGTTTGGAAGCAAGGTTGAAGTTTTTGACCATTTTAAAGAAAAGACAAGGAGTCAAAATGGCACGCAATTGAAGACTTGGTATAATTGAATTCAGTGGAGCTGATCTCATCCAAATCCAAGCCTTGCATCACTACATTCTGACCTGACTAGGGAGAAAGAAAGAAGAAAAAAAAATATATGATGAAAAGAGGAAAAGAGAAACAAGTGGCACACAAAAGGCAAAATTGGCACATGAGGTTAAGGAAGGTGTCTTCATCCAAATCAAAGGCAATTATTTAAGTTTGACTTCCCAACACTTTTGATATCACTAGAGGACTGACAAGAGGGGCAAAGCACATTGGAAATATCCTCAAGCACTCAAGTCTTCCACTTTATCCATTTTTCCATTTTCTTGGCTTTTGCTCCATTTCTTACTATTTTTATGTCTTTCATTTGTTTTTGTAGATGTGAATCCTAATCATGAATAATGGTGGAGATTAGATAATAAGCAAGTCTATGGTAGTGCAAGAAGCATGTGTGTTTGAGTGAGCTCCACTTCCATCATCAACGTAGAACTTAAGGAGAGAGCAACCAAAGTTTCCTTGAAAGGCTAGTGATTTGAATTCATCTCAATGAATCATGATGGATGGAAAGGCTAAGTTGTTGATTTAAGGACAAGATACTAATCCATAGAGCTTAGATTTTTGAGAATTGACAACCTTAGGTAATTTCTTTTCATTTGCTTCTAATTATGCTTAAGTAAATCTAGGGGATACATACTTAGTAGTTTCGCGAGACGCTCAAGGTTAAGTGTGGGGGAGTTGATAAGTACCATTTTATTGATTATTTTAATTGCTAAAATCCATGTTTGACCTATGATTTTATTTGTTTAATTGTGATTTTACCCTAGGTTTTAGGATTTCCTCTTATTTTGGACTTAATTGCAAATGTGCACATTTTTGGATTATTTGACAACTAATTTTCTGATATATTTTTGTAGGCATGAAAGGATCTTGGACCTAGGGCATACTGGGTCAAACTTGAGTCGGAAGTGACCCGGATCGAGTTATCAAGATTACGATTAATCCGGGCCATCCGATTCAAGAGCGGCTAGATCTGAGCCATCCGGGACCATCTGAAGCAATCCGAGCTAGGGTTAGGGTTGATCAAGCACTCTGATCAAGATCTGAAGGTTTCATCCAAATCAGAGCTCAATCAACCGTTGGATCAAGCTCGGAGGGCTCTAGATCGTCCATTCACAGATTAGGTTGATCTGGACCATCCGTTGCAAATCTGGAGGATCCGAGCTACCATGAGGCAGATCCTGACCCCAGATCATCATCCTCAAAGTTTGGCTCAAATCAGAGCAAGATCAGCCGTTGGATTTCCTCAAATCAATCTGGGCCGTCCATGATTAAGTACTTAATCAAATTTTCCACTGTTCTTCTCCTTGTCGCGTCTTCTTCGCCACAACGCTCCTTCTTCGTTTGTTCTTGGTTTTTCTTCATTAGTTTCTTCATCTAAGGGGCGCGACCCCTCAATTCTTGCTTAGATCGAATCTTAGGTCATTGGGAAGGCTTCTCGGTGAATTTCCAGCTCTCAATTGCCCAAGAACAGAGCTTTTGTGAGGTCTCCGGAGCTCTGCCATCTGATTTCGTCAACATCGGCTGCGCATCATTTCATCACCCTGAGTAGATCAGAGGGGTTCCCTGGAGTGCTCGGAGCTATCCCAATTCATCATCGCAGCTGAGTTGAAGGAATTGAATGGGTTTTCGGATTTGAGCAGCGATGAGCTGGTTTTGAATCGCAGAGACAATTTCTTGATGATTTGCTGAGCTTGCGGGTTCGAGGCTCACACTTGCGTGACGAACAAGGAGAATTCGAGCTAGGGAAGGATTGAGGCTTAGATTTCTTTAGTTAATTTTAGTTTTTAGCTGTTAATTTTCATTTCTGTCATTTCTGTTTCATTACTGAATTGGTTTCAGATTGGTTAATTTCGTTTCCTACTTGTTTCTGCTTAATTAGGTTTATGTCCTTTAAGTTGAGTAGTTTAGGAAGCTTTTCTAGTGGATAATTGTTTTAAATTTTAGTTGTTTTTGGCTTAAATCCTTGCGTATCAAGTTGACAGTTTGTATCCCTATTTCCTGCATTTCGTATCAGCATTTTTATTTCTGAAATTTCCTTTAGTTTCTGAAATCTTCAATTGATTCCCTCTGTAATTCGTGTCTAGTTTAATTCTTGTAATTGCAGACAACATTAGTTGATATTGAAATTGATTTGAGATTGTTTAGCAAGTTAGATTTATTTCTGCGGTTAAATACAGCTTGTTTTGCATTGATTTTGTTTCTGCAACTTGATTTCTGATAACTCGATTCCCATATCTGCTGCTAAATTTCTGCTTCTAAAAGCTGCACATAAGTTCATTTTTGAAGTTATCATCCTTGGTCTGAATTTCTGAATCCATAGCTGCACATCAGTTCGGTTTTTATAGCTGCAAGGTCTGAGTTAATAAATTCTGAAGCCGTATCAAATTATCAGTAGCTTCTCTGACTTTCCCTCAACACTAGACTAGAGAACTTGATCTTAGATGTTTGGTTTGAATCTGAATTCAACTTGCTGATTCTTGGCAAGAGATTCTAAAATTCTGCATCTAATTTCTGTTTTCCATTTCCTGCATTCTAATTCGGTTTCTAATACTGCTGTGTTTCAGTCCTGTTTATCTACACATCCAATTTCTGCATTGAGTTGATCTTGCACTGCTGATTCCAGATCTGAACTTCTCTTCTCGTTCATGCATAGCAATTTTTTTATCAGCATTGTTTTTCAAATTAGATCAGTTCGGTTCTGAAGTATTGCATCTCATTTTTGCATTGCCGGCACATGTAGCAAATCAGGTTCATGTTTGCGCATCACTTTATTTCTGTATTTCAGCTTTGAATTCTGCCATTCAGCCTTAATTCTTACAATCCTCAGTTAACCCTTTTAGTGAGCTATTGCATTCAAAATTCAGTTTGCGTCACAGCCAGCTCATTTCTTTAATTTTAAGCTTCATTTTGCATACTAGTTTTAACTGTTGCATTTTTTGTATCAAGAGAAGCTTTGGCATTGATTGGCATCAAATTAAGTGTGATTTTTAGTGCATTGTAATTTCTGATTGCAACCAAAACCTAATTTTATTCGAAACCCAAATTCACAAACGACACATAAACTCAAGCACGAATCATACAACATCAACTAGTCCCGAGGAAAAATACGACCTGTGGCCCCTTTACTACGTTTTCATATTTTGATTGCAAAAAGGGTTTCCAGCACATTTTTATAAATTCTAAATTTGAGACCCTCATTCGTGACAGTCTATTTTGGGTCTATCAAATTTTTGGCGCCGTTGCCGGGGAAGCAACTAGTTGATTTGTTTGATTTTTTGCTTGTGTGCTTATGGGCATATCATTTGATTCTATTTTCTTTCGCTTTATCTTTTGTATACGGGTACTGCTATTTTTCTTGTTTGCTTTGTGACAGGACTGCCAGTTCAAAATGTTCTCATCCAATTACCAGCAGCCGTGTCCACAATTTCAGCAGAACCAATCTTTCAATCAACCACTACAACAATTTCAACCGCCACAGCAAGAATTCCAACAACCCTATTCTAATTTCCAGCAACCAAATCAGTTTTTTCAGCCACCATTACAACAATTCGAGCAACCACAGCACTTTCAACAATTTCAGCCAGATTTTCAGCCAAGTCTACCAAATTTCCAGAATTTTCAGAATGGGCAGCCACAATTCCAGAATTTTCAGCCCCACTTTCAGCAATTTCAACCCAATTTTCAGCAACCCTATCAACAAAATCAAGTATCTTTTCAAGGAATTCAGCAAGGGTGTTTTGATAATCAGAATCTTCAGCAACCACCCTTCCCTCAAATCCATCCAAACCAGGAATTTCAGCATTTTAACCAAAATTTCCAGCAGCCTTTTGTAAGTTTTCAGCAAGGAAATAATCAGTTTCAGCTTCAACCTCAGCCATGGAAGCAAGAATTTCAACCCATACAAAATTTTCAACAACATTTTCATCATTCACAGCCATACGATCCAAATTTTCAGCCTTGCAACCAGAATTTTCAGCCCACCCAATTTGAGTTTTCACCACCACAATTTCAACCTCAGATCTAAGAATTTCAGGGCTACAATTTTCAGCAATCTCCACCAACTTGTGAACCAAATTTTCAGAAGTTTAATCAGCCTGTTCAACCATTTTATCAACCCTCACAGTCTCAATTTCAACAAATGTTTCAACAAGAACTTCAAAACCTCGGAAGGCAAATAAAACAAGTGGCTAGTGATTTGAATCAGATAAAAGCCCAAAGATCAGGACAATTAGCTTCTCAAGCTGCTTTTAATTCTGAGAGCCCCGGAGTTGGTTTTATATCAGTTCAAGGTGACCCTAGTGCATGGCCAAGTCCTTCTTCAAGTGATCTTAGAATTTTGGTGGAAGAAGAAGAAGAAATCATCAAATATAGGGCACCTACAGCATGCATCCCTCCGGAGATTCCTATTCAAAATCCATTGTCAAATTTTTCAGCTCAAGAAGAAGAAACTGAAGCTCCACAGGACCATTCTCATCTTTTATTTTGTGATGATAGTATTAGTGATGGTCCTAATTTTTCTAATATTGTTGTTGCAGATATTACTGAGGAAACATACACGGGAGATGTTTCCACAAGTGTAGGGGATTGCACTAAGCCCCAGGGACCACCACAATTTACTGGTACATCAGAAGATTCAGAAGATGAACCAGAAAGTGTAGGGACTTGCATGGTGGAAGCAAGCACCCAAGGATCACCTATTCCAGTTGAGTGTCCACCAGAGCTTGAGGCTGAAGGGGAGCATGTACTTGATCAGGAGGAGGCCATGGATACATCTACTCTTGTAGAACCTCCAGGTATTCTCCAACACGCTCAGGTAAGTATTTCTCCTCTTTGTTCAGAAAAATTCAAAAAGGTACCTAGTGCTGACTTTATTGGTTATGATGAATTTATTGATATACCTTGTGTAGAAATTGTTTGTGCAAATCCAATAGAGGTACCAAAAATTGATTTCCTTGGTCATGATGCATTACCTGATACATCTGTTGTAGATATGGATTGCGAAATAATTTTAGAGGCACCTATAATTGATGTTGTTTATTATAATGAATCCCTTGATACATCTTTTGTGGATATGAATTGTGTAAAATTTTTAGAAGTGCCTGAAATTAATGTTATTTATTTTGATGAATCTCTTGCAATATCTTATGCTGAAGTTGAATGTGCAAAACTTATGGAGGTATCTGAGATTGATTTCATTGGTTGTGACACATTGTTTGATACATTTTTGATAGGAAATAATTGTGAAAATACTATTGACGTGCTAAAAGTTGATTTCATGGGGTGTGATAAGTTTCTTGATTACCTTTGGAGGATATTAC